>CM042331.1:11122912-11287912 GCA_023566125.1 Zingel zingel
CCTAACGTGAAATGAGGCTAGATTATTTGTGTCCTTGCCAGCTTCCTGTGCCTAAAATTCTCGCTATCTTACTGGCAGTCCCAGTACATAACCTTCTCTTTTTTCTCCATCAAGAGGAAATTGTCTGGTATTGTCACATTACCTTGATCATTGGAAAAACACACACCTAATACAGCCTGGGTTTAGATCTGCGTGACATCCTTAAATCATCAATGAAACATCAGCTTGTATTTTCTGTCATATCTACAGTAGTATAATGTTGGATTTTAATGTTAAACTTTGCCAAAAATAATGAGGTAAATTCTCCACAATTCCTAGTCACATTACTCCTAAATATTCCTGGTAATGTAGTATTTGGTTAAAAGCCTTTATCTGCGATTATTGACTGTAGAAAGTGCTACTATACTCTATTAGTGTCCACTGCTAACTATAGTAGCTACATGCTAACGGTAGTAAACGTAGTCATCTTGGCTGCCAAGATTTTTTAAATTCTCCCCAATTTTGGGTCGCATTCCTGCTAAATGTCCGATTGGGTAGTGTTTGGTTCAGAAGCCGTTTTGACGGTAGAAAGTGCTACTTCGTTCCACTAAAATCTAACATTAGCCTAGTGCTAAATATCAAGTAGTTGCATGCTAATTGAGATAGCTGTAATCTTGGCGGCCAATGCTGGTCATTTCTCCTCAATTTCGAGGTTGAATTACTACTGGGACATGTTCAGTTGTGTAGTATTTGGTTAAGAAGCCTTTATTGCTCAGAGTTCAGGAACACTCTGGCCAATCAGAGCAGACTGGGCTTTGTCGGGAGGGGGATTAAAGAGATAGGTGCATAGCATAGCAGCCATGGGCACTATGAGAAAAATAAAGTGTTTTTTTTAACATTACGTGTAACCATTTTCTAGTACAAATACAAAATACAAGTATTATCCTGAAAATGCTATATAATAGTTGCCCTTTGAAAAATCTATTTGAAGTCTTTTTTTCGATGGAAGGAGACAAAACAGCCACTTTTAAATGCCGTCATTTTTAGCATCGAGGCTTCCAAATGTGGCAGGGTTGGTGCACGGAGGTTTGTACTTTCAAGTCATTTGAAGAGATTTCACTGGCAATGTCACAGGTAATGTGCTGTGTATCCTGTGAATCCTTGTCCATTCCCCCAACACTGCCTGCAGCACACAGCTTAAAAATTACACATTTTAATGAGTTGCGATATGAGCTCATAAACATGAGTCATCTCGTCCCAACTCCTTTCTTTTGTGGCTTTGAAAAGGTCATCCTACTGTACACATCTACAACATCATCCTCATCATCAGGATAGTCTCTAATCAGTCATAACATTACCATTCCTCCCTATCTATCTATATTTTTGTGGGCTGAACACTCACCCCTTCACCAAATAGCTCACATCACTCTCTGAGCACTGAATCACATTCCCTCCTCTGTCTGCCTCCTCCACTCTCGCTGATATGCCCCTTAAACTAAAGCATGTTAGTTGATGAAACAGCCATTCTCTCTCCTGAGCTCTTACTGTTCCAGTCTCAAGCACATTATCATTCTAAGCTTGCAAAATGATGCTCAAGGGGGTGTTCAATTAGGACCTTTGCACTGAAAGCGCCAAAACGTCACTTATATTATTATTACACAGTATTGGTGTTAGAATTTGAACTTTTTTCAGTTGCATATCCATCTATAAATATATATATATATATATTATATAAATTCTGGCCTGATGCAGTCATTACAATTTAATGGACGAGGCAGCTCTGGGATTTAAATGTGTTTAACCCTTAGATATGTCATTGAGTACCTTTACATGCACACTAATATTCCACTATTATTCAGAATATGACAATTTTCCAAATTTGATACAGGTCATGTCAACAGCATGTTCTGTTTGGATATTCAGAAAAAGGCTTTTTTCCTTAATTTAGAATTTTTCTATCAAGACCTGGGATATGCCGGTATTATTCAGGTTTTAGAGGCATTCTTTAGACGTAAACAGCACATTCAGAATATGCGTTCCAATTGGGGTTTTTACCGCAGTTAGGGACAGCTTACGGCCTCTTGCCTGTTTACAGTTCACCGTCAGCTCTGTGCGTTGCTATGGTTTTTGTAAGAAAACCAACCAGCCAGACAGCAGAGCTGCAGTAGAGATGCATGCCCAAAAGAAAAGTCCACATCTGTGGTCTGAGGAAGAAACACACCTACTTTATGAACATTATGAAAGACGAGTGGTGATGCTAGTGACAACTGGAGTGTGGTCCGCAGTAAATATTATATGTACCTGATATAAATAACTGATAAGGATGAAAGGATGAAATATGCTTATGGGTCGTATTTTTACCCACTTCTACTTTAGGACGTGAAGTTACAGATACAAAATCTTTATTTTCTGAAACACTAAATAAGATAAATAAAAAATGTTCAATGCAACATGCAAACACATTCTTGAGGAATACGTGGAATATGACATGCTAAAATGTTTTTTTTCCTGGTTGTTGTTTTTTTAATTATGAGGAAAAAGTGAGATATCACAAAGAAAGTCCATATTGAATGCATGACAAAACCCTACCTACAGGATGTAATAAACTCTCCCATTGTAATCCCAAAACACGTTCCCCAGCTTATTGATGCAGCCAGTGAATTGTCAAGCAGAAGCTTTTCACAGCTATTAGAGAACTCATGTGTGCTGTGTTAGATCTATTATGTTTTCATCCTGCAAGTAATGGGATTTGTGTCTGTTATCCTTTTTTCCCTCTGCAATATGGCAGTTTTAAGTTTTGCAGAGCACGGCGTTCATAAGAAACTGTAAGCATGCCTTACATTTGTACCTCCCATTAACCTTAATCTTACATTTTTTATAGTCAATAATATTTCTTCACTCCGATTTTTTCTTTTTATAATTTAAAAGGAATTTAAAGTATTTATGAACAAAGAAAAAAATGCATTTTTGTAGAAATAGTTGTGTGCATGTCAGCAGCTTTACTCTCTAGAGCATGTATAAGGTGTACATTGTAGGATCAACTCCCACTGGGGTTGCACAAGCTCCAAATGTATTTATGGTATGTGTCCACAGGCAAGCGTCATTTCCCGACTTCCCATTAATTTTCTATGTGAGCAGCAAGGCAATGCATTCTGGTAGCGTCTCGGCGACTTTCGAGAAGCGGGGCGTCGAGTTTCCTGCTCCTCATTTGCATAAAGTTGAATCCAGGCTACTTTATGCAAATACAATGATTAAAGGTATTAGTTACCATAAGTAACCTTTGCTTATGAAGCAGTAGGTCTACAGGGGGCAGGATCAGCCATGTTTTGAAAAAAAAATAATAAATAATAATAAAATACCTCTCTGTCTTCTCACGGAACATGGTGGATGGACTGTACAGTTGAGAGGCCAACATTACTAAAATCGTCTTCATTAAACCATTTTATAAATAGTCCCATTGTGTGGTACGTGTTCATTTTAATGTTCCTATTTCAGCTGCAACCAATACACCCTTTACACTCCTCAAGCATTTGAATTATGGATAGTCAGGAAATGACTACATTTATATTGGGCACAGAGGAGCTGAATCGCCTCTGTGGTGTTGCACTGTATTTGTCTATCAAATTCTTGCAGGTATCAGGAGAATTTTGTGACTAATTAAATTATTGTGTATAAACTGCTATCATTACAGCTAATAGTGCTACAACCACTATTACCAGTACTACTACAGTATATTGCTACTAAATTACAAAAATACTGCAAAAATATGTAAAACACAGAACAATGTGGATTGTGTGTACGTCAGTAGCCGACAATAAATGACGTCCACCTTCCAGGCGTTTTATTCCTTTCAGTCCCTGTTTGTGTTGGCCCACTATCTTCTTCCCCCTTGTCCCCCTGTAGCTGTGTAAAGCGTCCTTGGGTTTCATGAAATGCGCTATATTAATCTAAGTTATTACGTTGGTTGCTACAACAAACTCTTAATGCTTTGGCTGGTGACACAGTGACAGTGATCCCCGATTTAGCTCATGAGACAGCCAAAGTAGTTAGCTAATTTACCGTATGCAACACTTGAAATGTAACAATGCATCTGTAACGTATTCTGTTATTATAAATGAATGATTTTCGTTCCGAGCAAAACATTCATCTCGACGACATGACCTCCCATTAACACTAACTCAGTAATCTACAGTGGGCAATATAGCACCGTAAAAAAACCCTTTACAACAGCTGGTGAGGTAAAAACACTACCGCTTGTGTCCAAAGTGGCCGCTAGAAGCAACACAAACTGAAAGTTACATATAGCCACTTTAAGTAATATTTTTAATGGAGGACTTTTACTTGTACGAGAGTGTGTTATTAGTCATTTTAACTGAAAACATCTTGCACCACTGCAAATCGTATGATATCCTACGCAATTACAGTGACAGCTGGCCGGTCACATGACGACAGGTCACATGACAGTTAAGTTTAGCAGTCTTTGCAGTTAAAATTGTGTGTTTGTCTGCTGCTGCAGTTGAGTTTGCTGACAAAAGGTGTCCTGCGCTGTAGACAGTTACGTTTAGTCACCAAAACCACTAGTTAAGATAAGGAAAAAGATTGTGTTTTGGGTCAAAACACCAGTCCCTTTAAGTAGTACTCCTGGGACATAACCACCTGTTTCCTGGGTGAAAGTCTTGTGTTTTTACCTTTACTTCTTCCGCGACACAAACTTCCCTCACCCGCTTGAAAGCCCTGTGTTTTGGGACCCATCCGTCCACCCCGACTTCCTCCCTAAACAGATCTTAGCGCTCTTACACAGCGGCAGTCAATGTTGTGCATACAGTAATAAATATGTGGAATACACACAAATTACAGTGCATTACTTTTGGTAGCTATATGTACAAATGGTTCATGAGAACAGCCTGTATTTACGCCCACCCGAAGATAATTCATGACATCATCAGGGTTATTTGTGTAATATCTCTGGAGTGTACCTTTTTAAGCCAATAAATAAATAAATAAAGGCAATACATGAAATGAAGTTAGGGTTGAATTGAAATGATGTGGCATTTCTACAATAAATTCTATTTATTGTTGCAGTCATTATCAGCATTCAAATTACAATATTCAGTGGAGTGAATGCTTCCCTCCTAGCTGCTAACTGGTAAGGAGACCCAAGCAGCTAGTTTTCTCTACTTGACTGACAACACCAGCAGCACTCCAATTGTTACTTTCTTGACCCGTGAAAAGCACCTTGTCAGGAAGAGAGGCGAGGGACGGTTAAATTAGTCCCAGTGGGATCCATACTGACGTCGTTATTCACCACCTGCCATTGGCCTGCTGCCTCTAAAAGCATGACGCTGTTGTAACAGAATAATCGTGTTTCACTGCCATTACAACACTGTGAAATTAGTGTCATTCATATCAAATGTCAGTCTGAGAAGTACTGACCAACTAGTACACATGAAATAGGGTTTTAACCATTAGCCAAATTGTACTTGTAGAGGATATGTGTAGTTGTGGATCTCCAGGAAGTAAGCTTTTTTATTCACTTCAAACATTGAACGAAGTGACTCTTTTCTCTAATACATATAATGTTGTACTGAGAACTGAGCCCCTAGAAGGCAAACTAGCTAGCTTACTAATAGCCAGCCACTAAATTAGTCAAATTTAAGAACTTAATATTTCATTCACATGCTCTTGTCACAGCACAGAAAAGCACAGTGCTCTCGCCAGATGAGTGACAACTTAGTTTGGCTCATTTTCTGTAGCCAGTGAAAGCATGTTGGGTGGAATTAGCAACTAGCTATCCAACAAGCTACCAAACAAGCTATGTAACGTTATAATCATAGCGAACTCATGACAAATTTATTAATGACTCAGCATCATCTGTCAGGGTTCCACCTTCACCAGCACTCACTCCTCCCACTCGTTCACTATCTCCTCAGTACTGATCACTCACACCTGCACTTCATCACTTGCTCTCTCTCGTCTCAATCAGTCGTCATCCGAAGATCTCCAACCCGAACCTATCCTCCCTCCAACCATGCTCGGTTACTGTTAGCCTGTCTTCAGGGTACCATCCTCAGACTAACGGACAGACTGAGCGGAAGATCCAGGAGATTGGACGTTATTTGAGAACTTATTGCCACCAGGACAGCTGGAGCCGTTTCCTCCCAGAACTCCCTTCGACAGTCCACTACGGGGCTCACCCCGTTTCAGTGTATCCTGGGTTACCAACCTCCCCTCTTCCCCTGGTCAGGTGAGCACTCGGAGGTCCCTGCCGTTGACTACTGGTTCCATCATAGTGCCGAGGTATGGGAATTGGCTCAAGGAGGCACAAGGAGCAAGCAGACCGTCGTTGGTCCGATCCTCCTCAGTACCAACCTGGCCAGAAGGTGTGGTTGTCAACTCAGGACATCTGCCTCCGCCTGCCCTGCCGTAAGCTGAGTCCTCGGTACATTGGACCCTTCACCGTACAGAAGCAGTTGAACGACGTCACCTACAGACTAAACCTTCCACCACAGTATAAAATCTCACCATCATTCCATGTATCTCTTCTGAAACCCTTCACTGACCCTGTTTCTTCTCCTTCCACAGACCCTGACACCGTGGTGCCTCCTCCTCCCGTTCCCGTTGAAGAGGAGGCTATCTATCGAGTCCGCACCATCTTGGACTCACGGCGACGAGGTCCGTGCCTGGAGTACCTGGTCGACTGGGAGGACTACGGTCCGGAGGAGCGGTCGTGTGTGCCACGCTATGACATCTTGGACCCCTCTCTCCTCGCTCAGTTCCATGCCGACCATTCTGATCGCCCCGCCCCCAGGGGTCGGGGTAGACCTCGTCGCCGTGTTCGTCCCTCTTCTCTGTCGTTGTGTGCCGCCTCGGGAGGGGGGGTACTGTCAGGGTTCCACCATCACCAGCACTCACTCCTCCCACTCGTTCACTATCTCCTCAGTACTGATCACTCACACCTGCACTTCATCAGTTCACCACCTGCACCTCATTAGTCCACCATCTTTATATTTGGCACATGCACATTCACTCATTGTCTGGTCTCGTCGTAACAAGACACCAAGACTCTCTCCTGCTACTTACCTATTGCCATTGATAATCCTACCTGCTATCATCTTCCTGCCATCTGCTGCTGCCCTAAGACTCCAACTACTCCAGCTAAGTTCTGTTTGTGCATTGCCAGCTCCCCTATCCTCCTGTTGGATTTTGTGAATAAAGCTCGTTTCACTTACCACCAGTCTGACTCCTGCTCATTCCGTGACATCATCAGTATTACAGAAAAGGTCCCCCCCGCCCCCCCCCCCCCCCCCCCCCCCCGTGCGCGTTTTCCGCCTATGGCCATTAACCACTAGCCATTGAAAAGGCTTGTAAGAGGATTTTTGAAAATGCTACTTGCTGACTCACTAAGAGGTTATCTGTCATTCTAAAATCCTTCTGATGTAACACTACTTTTTCATTTTTCATCCAAACTGCCTTTTTTTTATTTGAGCTTAGAGTAATACCAAAAAAAAAATGAACAGATTCTGCAGAGAGGAGTAAAATAGAGAAGTCAAATAACATTTTGTGTAAGGATGAAAGAACACACTCATCCTCCAAATTGAAAGATTTTATTTCATACCTGCAAATATCAGTCATTGTAGCTTTAAGTAATTAAATTGAAGTTTATATTCAGACAGTGCGAGCATGGTCAAATGAAACTTTAACAAGACTCTTGCCCCCCTTGGAAATGATTCCATCCACCTATAAAACAATCAAACAAAGGGAGGACAATGTGGGTCACGGTGGGCTCGGAGCAAACTAGCAACCGTCCTTCTGATTTCTGTGACACTAATCTTGGCTGACTGGAGCCTCATCGCCGAGCCCAAACCACCCCTACTGTCTGAACTGATAAGGATCAATTCCATTGTGAATCTGCTGTTTGTAAAGCTGCGGGTCGGTGAAACAAGTAGGTGAGCAGAGACGAACAAGGATCAGGTTGACAAGTGTCCAGCTGGCTCAAGTGTCAATCCTCACACCCCTTTGGAGAACTGTGAACTGAATTGTCAACAAGTACTACTTTTTTATATATATTTGCTTCCGTCCCAATAAAATGAAGGTACATGAAATGTTGTATGTGGTCTCACAGCATTGAAAAATCCATCCATCTTCGTCCGCTTATCCGGTATCAGGTCGCGGGGGTAGCAGCTCCAGCAGGGGACCCCAAACTTCCCTTTCCCGAGCCACATTAACCAGCTCCGACTGGGGGATCCCGAGGCGTTCCCAGGCGAGGTTGGAGATATAATCCCTCCACCTAGTCCTGGGTCTTCCCCGAGGCCTCCTCCCAGCTGAAAAATGGCGTTTTAAAAAGTCAAATGCAACATGTGTCCCTGTTACCCTACAGTAGGTCAGTGTTTCCAGAATTTTTTTAAAGTATTGTACCCCTTCAGCCTTTTATTGTCCAGCTACATACCCCCGACCCCTGCACTCTTACATAAATGATTTTATTCACATACCCCCTACGTCACTTTGCGTACCCCTGGGGGTACACATACTCAAGTTTGGGAACCAATGCCCTAGTTTTTAAATAGGTGTTTGCGTACCCCTAGGGGTACTTTGGATTACTGCACATGGTACGTGAGATTTAAAAAAAATTTTTTTTAACTCTGTCTGTTATTTGGTGCTAAGTAGACAGGGTTTATTAGTGCCTTTCGCTGAAAATAGCTGCATTCTGTGGCTTAAGCAGGGTTGATAAAAGTGGTGGGACTGAAAATATAAAATTTGCGGGCCATTAATCCAAAAAACTGAGCTGAAAGACGTTAAAATGCTTTTGAGCAGTGTTTCCTCTATATTGATTTTGTAGTGGCGGCCCACCACGGCAAAATTTCTGCCACCACGGTATCAGAAATAGGGCTAAACAAAAAATGTAGTCGCGGTTGCCTTTTAAATTATCCTGCCGACATAATGCACCCCCAGATTGGCTGCCGCTCACATTGCAATTCAACAACAAGTAGAACTATTCAGAGGTTATTGGGCCCGTCCAGTTTAACTTTACATACTGTTGTGTTGATGTAGTTTACTGTCAAAACGTTTGCTTTCTTCCAAGTCGACTATTAAACGAACAGCTCCACTAAAAATGTCACCGCGGTGGGTCTGTTCTAAGTGTAGACCTGTTGTAGATGTTAAGTGCCCTATAGTTCCTCAAAAAATACAGTTCAATCACACCTGAAAATTGGTAAACTTTGAGTGACCCCCTTTCACATTACATGTAGTTTGATTTATTGTTAGCAAAAAAATGTATTAATGCAGCTTCAAATGTAATTCTTAGTGTTATGAGCAACACACACAAAATCCCATTCAACTCCATTGTATTGATGTGGAGACAGAAATCTCAAGAGATTGATAATCCCAAAACCCTAAGCAAATAAAACTCTGCATTGCTAGATAATTATGGGTAAGGGAAGGATATTTTTGTAACTTGAGTGTATGACCCCTTAAAGAGAATTACACCACTTTGGAGTTAATTAAATGTATTTTTGTCCGACTAAACAAATCTGCTTTTCTTATGGCGAAATTAACATTTTGTAAGTTTCCACCTCAAAGCAACACAGCAGGCTACTCCGTCTGTTCTCACTTCATAGTGTTTCTTTTCTTTTGATAAAAGAACTTTCACAAGATTATAATTGATTCACATAATTCGAAGAGGGTGTGTAGCAGACAGCGTGATCTGCAAAACATCAAAGTTCAGATAATTTCACACATATTACCGACATGTTTAAAAAAATATCCACAGTATGAGACAGGTGGTTGAAAATTACAAAGGGTCACTGTGATGGCAGTATTCACAAAACATATAGAGTATAATGACCATCAATGCCTCTAGCAGCTTATCAAATCAGGTGTGAATATTCCTCTCAGCCCAATTTAAAACACCACCCACATTTATATGATCTTTGTGATCCCTGTAATAACAATTTCCTGCGGTAACAGTGAGATTTCCATATGAACTCTTAATGTAAAAAACAGACACCACTTACATTCGAGACATATTTGAAATTCTGCCAACAAAAGTACTGAATTTTCTGCTTCAGACCAAACACCAGAACCCTACAATGCATAACTACTTCACAAGAATCCAAGTACACTACTTCACATGAAATGGATTTTCTCATCATGTACTGAAACAAGACAGTGAAAACAAAACACTTGGATCAGACTGTCAGAATACAGGAATGTGCAAAAGGTTGTTTTCTTGCTATGCCATGTGAGCAGGGTCTGAAATGGTCAGTCCCACTGTCCTACTTCCATTCTTGAGAATTCCTTCAGTGGTAACATGACCCAAATGTATTGCTGGTGTTTTTGGACTACCAATATCAGAGTCCTCTGCTTGAGGCTCTAAGAAAGCCACCCTTTTTCCATTTGACCGCAGTTGTCCTGACTCTACCTCTCTGGGGTCTGAACAGAGGATGAAGGCTCGTCCGCCGCACCCTCTCGATCCCCGGTTTTCCCGGCATCGACAGGGAGTGAGGTAGAGGTAGAGCAGCACCAGTATGATGCTGACCACACAGGAAGCCAGGGTGGTGAATGCTGTGTTGAAATGCTCGGCACCGCTTCTGTCTGCCAAGCCGCTGGTGGAGGCCTTGCTTAAGTTTCCGACCACCACACTGACTTCTGGAGACTCGTTGGGGTCATAGTGGCGCCCACGGGCAGCTACGCACCCATACATACCAGAATCTTCCATCAGGGCTCCTTGGATTTCAAGGGTGCCATTGGGTAAAACTGTTAGGTGGGCACTTGGATCATTGGTTGATGAATTCAACACAGTCTTGGGCGTAATCCAGAACCAATCCAACCCCTCCTGGGCTGGAGAGGCAAACCCTGGGCATGGCACTCTTAGCCACTTACCAGGCTCTACTTGGTAAGTCTGTGCCTCAAGGGGCATATCTGAAACTACCTCCTGGCTACATTCAGACCATGGTTCTGAATTGTCTCTACATGGATATTCACCTCTGAATTCCACCAGGGGACGATACTGTTTCCACATCCAGTACTCCTGCAAGGCGAGTAAAGCACAGTCGCAGACCAAAGGGTTTTCCTGCAAATAAATTCCACCTTGCTGGGTGAGAGATAGCAGGCTCTGGACGGGCACCTTGGAGAGCCTGTTGTAGGACAGATCGAGAAAGGTCAGATTACGAGGCCCTCCAGGTTCCCAATAAAGCCCCAGGGGGAAAGCCGTCAGTCTGTTTCCAGAGAGATAAAGCCTCTGAAGGCTGTAAAGATCGCTGAAAGCCCCTGGGTTCATCTGGATGATCTGGTTTCCAAACAGCAGCAGCTCTTTCAATTCCTTCAACCCAGTAAAGATGGATGAGTTCAGCACTGTTAGTCGGTTGGAAGAGAGGTCCAGGTGGAGGAGATGTGGCGTCACATTGAAGGCATTAATCTCAATTTGGCTTATTGAGTTTCGGCTGAGAACCAGTGTAGCAAGCCGGTCGAACGGTCGGGAAATCCAGTCCATGGACAGGTCAGTAAGGACATTGTGGCTTAGGTCCAACCGTGTGGCATAGCTTGGGAGATCAGAGGGCATTGCAGACAGATTGCACCCGCTGCAGGAAATTATATCACTGGCACAAAGGCAGCAGGGTGGGCAAGTGGCCACAGAGGGAGGGACGCCAAGACACAGGGAGAGCAGCAAAGCTGCAAAGGCAGGGTTCCAACGGCTGCCTCCAACACTGGTCCTGCCTAAAAGTTGTGAGGCGATGGGACGCATCCTGATGTTCCCTCAGAATGGGGTCTCAGGTTACTGTCTCACTGGGTGTACACATGTCAGGTTTACAAGCCTCTGATAGTGAACTGAAGAGAGACACAGAGAGAGGAAACAAGAAAGAGGGAACATGGAAATGAATCTTTTAGAATTTTAGAATTCTGGTCAATTATGGCAGACTGCAGGACCATTTTTAAGTCAATATTTTGATTTCTTTAGTAAGTAGCCTTGTAATAAGTGGCTTCGAATCAAGGTCCTGCACCACCCTGTCGGAGTTCAATTCACAATAATGACCCACTCCCTCTCCTTTACTTAAACTAGTTTTAGAAATAATCTTGCACTGCTGGCACTAAACAAAGTTCTTACCTGTGAAGGCTCATGCATGCCACAAATTTCTTGTAGACAGGGGCGACGGAGGAAATGTCCAAAGGCAAGAGAGGAGAAAATTCCTGCATACTGTACTTTTGCTTGCAATAAACTTAATTGCAAAATATGTTTCGGTCCTCCTACCTTCATCAGGTAAAGCAATATATGACAATATTGTGATTACGGAAGAGATCATTTTAGATATGGTTTTATCTTTAACTGTGTTGTTCAATGTTTGTATATAAATGTATGTGGTTGCTGTCCATTATAGATTGTGGAATGTCCACCTTTGTTGGTGGGAAGTGCCTTCTAGTAGACTAAATCAGAGATTTTCAACAAGGGGTCCATGACCCTAAGGGGGTCCTTAGAGTTAGTGCAGGGGGGCCACCAAATTATGTTAAAAAAAAACATTTTCAAAAGTTAAAATGTCTGAAAATATACATTAATATGAATTCAACATATTCATAGCAAAGATAAATTGGCCTCTCTGTGAAAAAAACACATTTAATTTACACATTGAAGATAAGCTTACTATAGGTAAGGTAGCCATACAGTTAACCTTAAGGATTCACTGTGCCTTCCACATGTATGTTTAACATTAAAACATTATGTATAAATAACATTTTGATAACCATTCTTTTACATCCATCTGGCCCAGTTTACTATGCAATATATTATATTACGGTATATACAATATATTTAGTAGGGGGTCCCTAGTCCATCTCTCTTTCAGCTTAGGGGTCCTTGGACTAAATGTACATAGACTGTGGTCCCTGATTGGCCTCACCTGAAGAGGTGATAACTATATCTGTCTAGAATGTTCTTTGTTCCTCTGCTTTTACCTGATGAAGGACCAAAATGTATTTCTGAGTAGAGTATATGCATACTTATTTGTTTCTTCTGTAATAATATGACACTGTAAAGTAGGATAAGCATTATAGGAGTGTGGTTCGATTAAATGTTCAAACGGCTTGCCATATGCTTCTGCCTCACACTGTTCTTCTCAAACTCATCCTTTTTTTTGTTCTTTGATGGCATCAGATTAATTTATCTATGTTTACGTGTTTTTTTGCTTATGTATGTTGAATGTTCGAGATGCATTTAGAAAAAGAAAAAAAAGTGTGCAGGAATTCTCTCTTCTCTTGACTAAACAAAGTTCCAATAAGCTTTTAACAGTCACATAAAGTAAAATTAAACAAAGTAAACAAAATAAACATTATCAGGAGCAACAAAAAAAAGGCAGCAAGATAAACAGTAAGCGCACGCAGAAGGAATATATGAGAGCATAGTAATACAGGTAAGGGAACGCTAAACATAAATTGTAATCCACATTAAATAATCATCTGCACACAGTAACTGTATGTCTATCTATCACCTGTGTTGCTCCTACAATATTTATAGTATAATTCAATTACACTCTATTATTTAAAATCTCCATATGCAACTGTTTTCCCTGTCAAACTGTTCTCATAATAATCATTTAAAAAGGTGCTGCCATAATTAATAGTAACAAGCCAAGTCTAGCTGCAACTATTAATAAATCAATAGAACATCAACCGGCAACCGTTTTACATAATCGATTAATCATTTCAGTCATTTTTAATTATACCAATCCTAATACCAATCGTTCTGGGGTTTCAGCATCTTTAGATGTGAGGACTTTTTGAACAGGTCACGTTGGGCTTTAGAATAATTTTGATAAGCATTTTTCACAATTTTCTGACTCTCTAGTAGCTCAAACCATCAATTAATTAATCAAGAAAATAATCAGCAAATGAATCCACTGAAAATAATTGTTAGTTACCACCCTGTGTAACAAGAGTGAGAACATAAAACAAAAAAAATAGCAGAAATAATAGCTAAAAGATAAAAGACTGTTACAGACTGAGTGAGAAATGTAGGAAAGTGGTTGTGGATGAAAGATGAACTCTTCAACAATATTAGTATTAGCCCACTCTGTCCTTCTCTGTTCTATTCCCACACAGGATCTGGCTCAGAAAGGGCGAGAACAACCCGTATTTGACGACTATTGCGGAACCAAAACAAACAGTATTTAAACGCAGCCGACGGCTCACCTTTACGCCCACACTGCTGCCTATTCAAATCATCTTCTCGTCTGCCTTCATATCCGCACGCGCTCTCCGGACCGCGTCCCGTATGCGAATCCTAAAAAAAAACAAAAACATAAACAAAAAATCCTAAAGGCAACTTCACCCTCCCCCTCCGCAAACGATCCAGCCAGAGTGTGAGGAGAAAGTGTTCACCTGCAGGTCGGGTTGCATGCTGCTGTGCACTGCTGTAGGAGGGGTCGCCCTGCCTGAGAATAAAAACGGAACACATCACCGGGCAATACACCAATAACATGAGAGGGGGGGGAGAAGGGCAAGTATAGCCAAGAGGAGAGGGTGCAGCAGTAGCAGCATCAGCACCACTCACTCTCATGTTTCTGAGTATTTTGTGAAACCACTTTTAAAATACTTAATTTATTCATCCTTACAACACTTTCTTCTGTGAACATTTTTACATATAGCTTCGGTATAAAAGCTATTGAACTATTGAAACCAGAAGGTCATATAAAAGGTGTTCATTGCACTTTCACACCTATTAAATATGAAAATCTATTGAAATGCAATAGAAACATCTGTTATATATACTTGAATGTGAATAAATGCACACTGTATACCTGCAAATTGACAAAAAAAGTATTTACCAGATAGCAGATTAAAGCTGCACTAATCCCTATTTTGATATCAACAATGGATCAGATGACTACATGTAATGTGAAAGGGGTCGCTCGCTTGCAGTGACACAACCCGAAAAAATGATCACCTGACTCTGCAGTTCCCTTCATTTTGTTGTTTGTACAAGCAGCTGGTTACGACCTATTATACGTTAATCGTGCCGGTGACATCTGGTGGCTGCAGTAATTATTACTGGAGTAAAGGAGGAAGTCCGCTGATGTAGTATAAAGAACCCCAATGTTCACACAAACATACTTACGTACGTAAGTTAAGTTATGTTAAGTAACGTAGTAACGTGACGTAGTAATGTGACGTAGTAACGAAACACAGTAACGTAAGGTAGTAATGTCACGCTCTATGTCACGTACATAACTACATCACATACTTACGTATACAAGTTAAGTTACATAACAAACATACTCATTTTAACCCAAATCACTATCTTTTCCTTAAAAAAACACTGACTTTCACCCAGGAGACCGCTGGTCATGTCCAGTGTGAAACCAAAAGTCAACGTTGACTTATTTTAACTTAGGTACATATAAGTTAACTTGTAAGTTATGTACATAGCGTAGTAACATCACATTCTATGTCACATTCTTACGTATGTAAGTTAAGTCACGCAACAAACATACTTATTTTAGCCCAAACTACGATCTTTTCCTAATCCTAACCAAGTAGTATTGTGGCCTAAACCTAACCAACCTGTTTCCGTGTGGCACAAGGTTAGGTCCAGGTATGAGGACGTGTTGACCTGCTGCCACAAGTAGAGCCACTAACTTAGGAAATGCACAGAAATGAACCAGGAATACATTCTCAAAACACTCCCCCTGAATTCAGATCATATTAGCTTTAAATCCAGCAGATCCTCAGTGGTGTTTGGGTCATCTCTTATATTGTTTGAAACTCTCAAACCCCTTTAATTAGTCCTGGAATTCTTACATTTTAGAGAAACATCTGTTCATTCGTGTATACAGTCCATGTCAATTAAAATGTTAAGATATTATTTTTGTAACCCCTGCAGAGATTGCCAAATAGAGGTAATGTGGCATGAGGCAAAGGCCAATTTGGTTTAATTAGACATAACATCATTGTAATTAAACATCTGCGACCTTAAACATGTCTTTCTCATTTTCTCTAACAGAGCAACTGCTTCAGCACTGCTGGGTTGCACTGCACTGTTAAAGGTCTTTACAAGACTATGTGCCAGAAAAAAAAGGATTGAGTTGTAGAAATAAGTAAACAAACACTGTTGAGCTTACAAACCTGTTTTTACTGTAAAAGAAGAGCAGCGTTTAAGGATTTGCTTGTTGAGGCAGAATATTTCAGACGGCGCAAAGCTGTGCAAAGGGTTTACATAATCCCCCTCATTTTTCAACATGGTGTTCATCCGTGTAGTGTTGGAATACAGAACTTAGTCTGCTGCCTTATTTATTGCCTTAATGTGGCGACATTTGGGCCTAATTGTTTCTTATTACTATGACATGAAGCTTTATTTTCAACATGTTTTACTATATGTGCTTCAGGAGCTGTTTACCACTGTGTGTGGGTTTGTGTGTCAGTTTGCAACTAGCAAATGGTGTCTTTCATACCAGATGAAAGTATTCTTCAACCTAATCAGTTTGTCAAGGTTGTAAGCTGCGAGCTTGAAGCTCTGTTTGAAGCTGTTTTCTCTGCCGATATTGTGGATCCTCGCATACACGGGCAGTTCAATATCTGACAAAAACAAAGAGAAAAAAAATCAATTGAATTCTCATTTCAGAAGATGAGTCAATTCCATTAGCTGAAAGATAAGTGAGTATAAGGCCTTGTTGTTTTATAATCCAGACTTCAGTCTAATCACAATGCACTCGTAATTATGAGCTTTGTGACAGTCAAGTGGCTGTACGTTTCCATGGTGCCGATCATCAGAGGGGAAGTCTTCCTTGGGATTTTGCCAGTGTCCATCTTCGCTCCAGGATCAAACAGTCATACTCTCTATAAATACATTTCAGTCCTTCACCTTGCTAGATTCAGATGGCCTGTAGCTTTTATATTCCTCAGCAACTCAGCATCCACCTGTGGCCTGCTGGTCTTACCTGGCAGTTAGATGCATGTAATTGCCTCCATTTCCCATCCCAGGTGTAAAATAGTCACTGATTACACGGTTAAAAAATGAAAGCCAGCAGGGGACAATGGTTGTAGAGCACTGGTCTGGATGGTTATTAGTTGAGCTGGATTTCAACAACCCATCTATCTGTCCATCTGCTGGCTCTAACCACTTATTAGTTTTCAGAGTGATGAGGAGACCATCCTATCATCCCAGCATGCATTGAGCAAAAGTCACGACAAACAGCCTGAACTGTAGAGAGTAGGTTTACAGTTTCAGAGGTATTGACAGGCAGTGAAATAAATACTGAAATTGCAGTTCTTTCAAGTATTTTGCAATTTTAAGAACTATTCAATGTTTTGGGAAATGCGGTTATTTTGGGAAACAGCTAGCTTGGCTCCGTCCAAAAGGTAACAATGTCTGCTTTAACTACCAATACATCTTCTGCTCAAAAGAATAGAAGTTACACAGTATATACTTTATTTAATCAGGAAATCAAATTTGTACTCAGAGACCTGAGTACAAAGTGAAATATCAAACAGAAATACAATCAAATGAAAATAAGAAAATATTTAAATATCAAGACAAGTAGACAGCAGTATGCAGGCATCAATGGAAAAAAATGTATAACATTATTTCATACAAATAAAAAATCTAATTAAAAAACCCATTTATAAAAACAGTAGAAAAGTGAGAAGTGCATTCTGAAATGACATTAATGCCAATACAAAGGTGCATGACTATGCTATGTAAAACAGTCACAGTTCAAATTAATGAGGTCTCTAATCAAAATTTTGAATCAACCCATTGGTATCAGTGCATCCATTTTTTTTAGATTACTCTGTAAATTATTCCAGAGAAATGGGGCGAAATATCTATATATTTATACCAGTGGAGACTCCAGGAAGCCACTGCACCCAGACAATAGCCAGGCACATAACCCCACATAAACTGAAACTTGTTGTTTTTACACTCTGCACTGGATGACTCGCTTCAGAAGGGTTGAAAATCAGCAATTTTCCCTCTTTAGCGTTTAGCTTAGCGCAGTGCCATTGCAACCATATGCAACACTGGCTTGGCCCTCGTCATCCTCTCTGGATCCACCCTCTCGTCCAAAAATTGCCAAACTTGAGGCTTCAAAACGGCAGTCCACAAACCGATGGGTGACACTGCCACTGCTATAATCTGGATACAGATGCATGACCGGGTCAAGCAGATAAGATCTGCTTGTTGCTTGGGTCAGTGTAGGATTTAGAGGGAACTTAAAGGTAAGTTAGGTCAGGGTTAGAGAATGGTCTCGCCTGTCATAGGGCCTAGTAGATGTATAATGGCACAGGCCACCGAAGGGCCAAGTGGTAGGTCAAAACATCCTTTAACATTAATACTGGGCTTCCACAGGAATGCTCACCCAACCTTTGGCACATTTAACCATATAGGGATTAGTAGCAGAAAGGTGTGACCATTAAAAACGACTTTTTTACGATTGGGGTTTAAACAAATGAACAGATTAAATTATGTGGATCTTAAAGATGTGGTAGGCAGATTATCTCTCTAATCTCTCAGCATGTTGTAATTCAAGTGGTCTGAGAGACTTCTGAACCTCCTCTTGAATCTGTTCCTATTGGCTGCACATATAGAGTAAAAATCCAATTCATTTTCTCCATTAGGATTTTCATTATTATATCTTTTAACTATGCAGGGTTGACTGACCACGAACTACGAACCACAAGTCTGTATGAAATCAATCTGTTTTTTTAAGAGAAACATGTTTTATTTGCAATGTCATGGAGAAGTATTACACTACCCACAATCCTAAGCGTAACAGCGACGTCTCTGAATGGTGGAGCTCGCTGTTAACATGGAAATGTTTACCGCGCCAGCGAACCCGCTAAGCCGGGAACAGCTAGAGTGAACTGCTACCGTTGAAGTCTATGATCGTTTAGGTACACAGTCTTGTACCTTTGCCTTTTTTGCCGTTTCCAAAATGTTCTTTTGAGCCAAATCCAATGTTTTACGATCACGATTCATCTTCTAACTGGTTGGCTTGGTTCCAGGCTAAAAACATCTCTATATAAGCATTTAATGAAACCTCAATGCAGCAGTTGAATGGTGAAAATCACTTCCGGAACTAGAGACAGAGAGGGGAGAGGATTAGCTGCAGGAATTCAAATTCAAACTTCAAATTCTAGAGTTTTTTTTGTTTTGTTTTTTGGCTTTCTACCCACTGCACCTTTAAGCAGATATGTATGGTTAAAAATGAGAAGTTTCAACTTCAAATGAGAAAAACAAATCTCTTGTGAATTCTTATCAATATGACTTTTTTACACCTGTTAGCCAGCTGCTGCACCACCATGCATGATGTAACACCCCTTGCATGTTTCAAACTCTTTGTTCACTTTAGCACTCCCAGCTGCAGTGCCTATAGAGACCCTCTATGTTATGCCTGTGTGTTCATACACCAAACGCTCCGGCTTTGCACTAGAAACACTGGTGTTGACCTCCACACATTCTCCCCCTGTTCAAAAGCTGCCTACCACTTGTGTGTGTGTGTGTGTGTGTGTGTGTGTGTGTGTGTGTGTGTGTGTGTGTGTGCGAGTGAGTGAGACAATGTGTGGGTTTAAAAAAAATGCACATAGCGCCTTGCAGGACCCTTGTGACATCCAAAACAAGTGTCCAAACCCACATTTTCACTGTGAATAATAATAAAAAAGACATCAATTGCACTGCAGCACTGATGTTTTTGTTTTATCAGTAGTAGTACTATGATTTATTCATCCTAACTCTGACAATCATTAACCACACAAACCGCAGTGGCATGGAAACCACTACAGCGAGATGGTTTTCATGAGACCTTGGACCCTTTTTAGATACAAGGGGAAGTAGCCTATCATTTGAGTGTCACACATTCAAATATAAGAAGGATAAAAAAGAATATAAACAATATAAATATAAACATATACACACAGAATGTATTAATAACGATAAAATAAGTAAATAAATAGTAAAATAAGTTAAATAGTAGTAGAATAAAATAAAATGAATAAATAAATAAAATATAGAGTTTATTTTCATGCTTTTATTTCGAAAAAGTCAAATATCTTTGACTGTATTATTCCATGTCTCATATAGTCTTCTCACTTAGTTTGGTCCACAAAAAGCCCTTAAAAAGGCAGCAAATAGTTCCTCAGAAATCAAAACAAAGATTACATTTTAAAAGTCGACTCATAGCTTTAATTTCAAAAACTCTCTGCTAATGTGGAAATTTCTGGGAATCCCAAAGTCAGCAAATATACCAAATTCTGCTCTAAAGTTTCCTGTCTTTTTGTTTTGGTGCACAACTAGGCGGGCCAACATTTATTGTGAACCTAAATTGATATGCGGGTCGGATCAAAACCTGCCAGGGGCCGGGTTCTTTATTATGCTTCACATTTTCGCTGTTCAGTCTACATTCTCACTCTGAGTGATACTTGGATACTGGAATACTATAAAATGTCTACATCACCAGAGTACTGCAATGAAAATAACAACGACTCCTCTGACTCATTAGGCTAATGAAGCGTAAGGAAAGAAATTGGAAGAAGAACCGCTGCTGCCGCAGTAAGTTAATGCATGTGACAGATTTAGCTCTTTGTGATTGCAGCCAAAAATGTTGGCTTTTACTCTCTGTTTAATGTGAGCATGATTTCTTTAGAGAATAATGTCCAGCTCTGATCCCCTAGCCCGGCACCAATTCGAAAAATATTTCATCCTGAGCCATTTGTTTTTTCATTTCAAAAAACTATTTTTCATTCAGCAGCTAAAAAAACTATAGAAGCTGCAATCAGCTCAGGATTGTAAATCCTTTCCAATCTGACTGGATACATACAGTGAGGAAAATAAGTATTTGAACACCCTGCTATTTTGCAAGTTCTCCCACTTGGAAATAATGGAGGGGTCTGAAATTTTCATCGTAGGTGCATGTCCACTGTGAGAGACATAATCTAAAAACAAAAATCCAGAAATCACAATGTATGATTTTTTAACTATTTATTTGTATGATACAGCTGCAAATAAGTATTTGAACACCTGTCTATCAGCTAGAATTCTGACCCTCAAAGACCTGTTAGTCTGCCTTTAAAATGTCCACCTCCACTCCATTTATTATCCTAAATTAGATGCACCTGTTTGAGGTCATTAGCTGCATAAAGACACCTGTCCACCCCATACAATCAGTAAGAATCCAACTACTAACATGGCCAAGACCAAAGAGCTGTCCAAAGACACTAGAGACAAAATTGTACACCTCCACAAGGCTGGAAAGGGCTACGGGGAAATTGCCAAGCAGCTTGGTGAAAAAAGGTCCACTGTTGGAGCAATCATTAGAAAATGGAAGAAGCTAAACATGACTGTCAATCTCCCTCGGACTGGGGCTCCATGCAAGATCTCACCTCGTGGGGTCTCAATGATCCTAAGAAAGGTGAGAAATCAGCCCAGGACTACACGGGAGGAGCTGGTCAATGACCTGAAAAGAGCTGGGACCACCGTTTCCAAGGTTACTGTTGGTAATACACTAAGACGTCACGGTTTGAAATCATGCATGGCACGGAAGGTTCCCCTGCTTAAACCAGCACATGTCAAGGCCCGTCTTAAGTTTGCCAATGACCATTTGGATGATCCAGAGGAGTCATGGGAGAAAGTCATGTGGTCAGATGAGACCAAAATAGAACTTTTTGGTCATAATTCCACTAACCGTGTTTGGAGGAAGAAGAATGATGAGTACCATCCCAAGAACACCATCCCTACTGTGAAGCATGGGGGTGGTAGCATCATGCTTTGGGGGTGTTTTTCTGCACATGGGACAGGGCGACTGCACTGTATTAAGGAGAGGATGACCGGGGCCATATATTGCGAGATTTTGGGGAACAACCTCCTTCCCTCAGTTAGAGCATTGAAGATGGGTCGAGGCTGGGTCTTCCAACATGACGATGACCCGAAGCACACAGCCAGGATAACCAAGGAGTGGTTCTGTAAGAAGCATATCAAGGTTCTGGCGTGGCCTAGCCAGTCTCCAGACCTAAACCCAATAGAGAATCTTTGGAGGGAGCTCAAACTCCGTGTTTCTCAGCGACAGCCCAGAAACCTGACTGATCTAGAGAAGATCTGTGTGGAGGAGTGGGCCAAACTCCCTCCTGCAGTGTGTGCAAACCTGGTGAAAAACTACAGGAAACGTTTGACCTCTGTAATTGCAAACAAAGGCTACTGTACCAAATATTAACATTGATTTTCTCTGGTGTTCAAATACTTATTTGCAGCTGTATCATACACATAAATAGTTAAAAAATCATACATTGTGATTTCTGGATATTTGTTTTTAGATTATGTCTCTCACAGTGGACATGCACCTACGATGACAATTTCAGACCCCTCCATGATTTCCAAGTGGGAGAACCTGCAAAATAGCAGGGTGTTCAAATACTTATTTTCCTCACTGTATTTATTTCTAAATATACAGAAGAGAGAAACATCCTTTAATTGGACTGAACTCATTGAAAGTTCCAAAACATACAAATCTTTAAATAGTGTGGATTATTTAATTGTTTAACTATACTGATAGAATTTGCAATCAATCTTCTTCTTTTTTTGTCTTAAGAAGTTAAGACGCGACCTGTAAGACAAGTGGCCATACCTCCACTGAACTTATTGTAGAGAAACATCGCTCTCAGGTGGACACATGTGGTATTTCTACTCACTCACTGCTCATTTCAGTGTGTGTACTGGACAAACTGGGCAGACATATGTTTGGTGTCTTTTACTCTGAAAAAGTACACATTTTTGGTAGGCTACTTGCACTTTCCAATTCATGCTCTCCACTACATTCTGACAGTTTAGTTACTTTTCAGATTTCAATTTTTCATCTACCTTTCCAGTAAAAAGCATGTATCTCCAAATTTGGTTACTTTGAATTTGAATGTTTGTGATAAACATAAGACGTGTTCCTTTATGTGTTGAGAAAACTCGCCTACTTCTTAAGCTAAATAAAATGTTGAAAAATCTTCTTGGATCAGCTGGAAAATGCAGCGCCACAAAGCTGAAAACAGGTCACCATGACAGTGGACTTTTTATATGGTTCTCACAGGAAAGTGAGATCACATCCCTCCAGTTCTGAGGTCTTTATTGTCCAGATTTTACACTGCACCCTCAACAATCGCTGGTGGTTCAGATATTTCATAATGTCTGAAGCTTTGGTTAAGTGTTAATGGAACTCTAGATTTTATTGCAAGTCTATTGCTTTGGATGAATTATATAACTATAAATCAAGGAACCTCTGTGTGTGTTGTGTGTGTGTGTGTGTGTGTGTGTGTGTGTGTGTGTGTGTGTGTGTGTGTGTGTGTGTGTGTGTGTGTGTGTCTCCGTTGTCTTTCCAATATCTCAAGAATCGTTCATCTGTACTACTTCACACTTGGCTTCCTGGGTACCCAATGAACTTGGCATTTGGAATTTGAAGCAGTTTGGACAGCGTTGGATATTGTATATTGATAAACTGTGAATAAAACTAAATGGCCGCACAATAAAGGTTGAGGGGGGAAAATGCTGCCATAACGCTGACTTCCCTTCTTCACATAAAAGCCCATCAACTTCGCTAAGCATTTGGCTAAGAGGAAACTCACTAAAAAGACTTTTTTTTTTTTTTTTGCAGACTAGATATTAAACATAAGCCAGACACTATATATCATATTGAGTTGCTGACAGTGGGGTTGCATATTAAGTGCTTTGGGACCTTCTGTAAGTGCTTTTGGGCTCCAATGGTTCTGGAGTAAGCCAAGCAGCAATACAGGACACCAAGCAATCAGCCCGTTCCAAACAGGCACGTTTCGAACAGGCACTGCTAGTAATGTACAAATTCCAAAAGCTCCAAAAACCAGAAATGCTGTAATATGCAAACAACATGTCTTGCAACAAGTCTAAGTGCTGTTGTGCCAAAAATCTGAGTCCAAAATGTGTTTTTTGATAGTGTTTTCCTCGTACTTTGTACTTTGTGATCATCAGTTAGATTAGAAGTACTGTCTGACACATAAGACAGAGCCTTGAATACTTATCTGACAGCACAATGGTGCATTTTATCGGAGTAGCAGCTCCACCCTTTCATATATGATCTTTATGACAAAGATCATAGTAGGTGATGTGATGACAGACATGACACAGAGATAAGCCCTTGAAAAGATGCCAAATCAATCATCAGACTATATGGAACTTATAGTACCCTCACTGTTGAGATAGCTTTATATCAGAGTTTTTCAATGCTACATATCTTCATGACATTTTCAAGTGCATGTTTATTACAAGTGTTTTTGACCATTTCATGTAAGACTGGTCGGCAGCTAACCAGAGAAATACAATAAGATCTCTTAAAACGACAGCAGGATCAGTCTTGTTATAATCATATTTCCAATCACAGAATCACATTACAGCAGCTCTGCTACATCACCCAGGAGGCGGCAAACACTTGAGATTAAAAGACATTTGTTTGGAAGTCAATGGAAAAAACAAAGTCCCTTTACAGGTTGCTGATCTCAGAAGACGTTGAATGGGGAAAGCTTGACATTTAACTCTTTTAAGTTAGTGTCAAGCATATGCATTGTCATATACAAATGTTTACATCCGCAGATTTTTCTCCATTTCCATTATGTTTGTGTAGCGGTATATTCTGTATGTATAGGTGTGTGCTTTGAGCCTGCTTGTCAAGATGTGTGTGTGGCCCTTCATGTCTGGGATCTTTTTTGCTTTGCCGACATGTTGACACACGTGTGCTTGCAGTGACAACTGTGGGAGGTGAAAAGGGCCGTGCAAATCATATATCATGCTATCATCACTGTATGAACATGAAAACAAGCTCAACACACACACACACTCCCCTCTTTCAGCCTTTACCCAGCAGCCATTGCAGGGGAAAGGTGTAGCTTGGTGGAGGTTGGAGAGTTCACATTCCAGGTAGAGGACATGGGGAAGTCCTTGAGTAAAACTCCAGGATGTAGTCCAAGAAGCAACGGTGTCAGTTGTTCCACCAGCTTTGAGTTCGTTTTTTTACTAACTCCATTATGCTTTCTAACCAGTGATGGAAGAAGTATTCAGATCCTTTACTGAAGTAAAAGTACTAATATCGCACTGTAAAAACACTCTGAAAGTCCTGCATTGAAAAAGTTACTTAAGTAAAAGTATGTAAGTATCATCAGGAAAATGTACTTAAAGTATTAAAAGTAAAAGTACTCAATTAAGAAAAACCCTTACATATTTAGAAACTGGAAACAAAAAAAAAATGTTAAAAGCCTAAAAAAATGCCTAAGAAAGGATTGAAAGCATCAAAAAGAGCATCAAAAGCATAAAAAAGGCAAATTTGTTTAATGTTTAATTGTCAAATAATTTCAGCTAGAACTGTATGCCGTTGGGCAGTTTAATTTATAATAAAACATTGTATCTTGTAAACTTTTTTGTGTGCAAAAATCTTAATTTGTAAATTAACTAGTAACTAAAGCTATCAGATGAATGTAGTGGAGTAAAAAGTACAATATTTCTCTCTGAAATATAGTGGAGTACAAGTAGAAAATGGCATGAAAAGAAGAGACTCAAGTAAAGTCCGAGTACCTCAAATGTGTACTCAAGGACAGTGCTGGAGTAAATTTACTTGTAGTTACATTCCACCAGTTTCCAACATGCAAAACTGCTCCTTTTTTTTAACGCCAATTCCCGGCTAAGTCACCCCCACTTTTGGCAGGTCAGAGGGTCAAATCTAAAAATATATTGTTGACAGGAAGGTGGCAGGGCCCATGCAGGTGGCAGGCGTTCAAACAAAGCGTTGACCTCGCGCTCAACAGATCCTCCCTTGGCCGTTTAGAAGCGTGTCATCTGCAGCTCCGGAAACAATAAGATTCTCCCACAGGGACCGAACCCCCCTTCAACCTTCCAGACAAAAGCCCAAGGAGAAGAAGGGGAAAAAAGATTCCTCTTGATAAGGCACGGCCGTTTAAAAACTCCCTGAGGCCCTTTCCATTTGTTCAGCTGTCCAAAAAGTTCAGGGCTTGGGCCCGCCCACCAACCCACACGCATGGGTGGTAGCATCTCATGCTCCTGAGCTGTAGCTCTGTGTGTGGAATTAGAGCAACTCAATTTGGGAAAACAACTGGCGCATGACGTTCCGTCAGACAAATAACTGTTTGTGCGAACATCCTCACGAGGGACAGAGTCTCATCATGAGTGGGGACACAGCAGGGAAAAAACAAGACAGGCAAGGACACTGGCATTTGCTGAGGTGCTCTGAGACATTAAAAGGTCTATGTAAATATCTAAATATATTTTTTCCTCGATCACCTGTTCCCTTAGAGCGAAGGGATCAGACATGAACACACAGCTTTCTGCCAAAAACAGTTTGGGTTATTTCACAGAGATTTCTGAATTTGTGTTTTTGCTGTGGTCTTGCCACTGGTTTAAAATGGAATTCGTAAAGAACGTGGTGTCCCATTTTTTTGTCACTTTGAAGACTGAACTCCGATCAAACTGTAAAACTAAGCAGCCCCGATCAAAGATAAATCAAGACTGTTTCCGCATTGCCTATTTCTCGCCTCAAACATATTCTAAACATATTCTAGTTACCATTTAGCAGTAAAATGAGAAAGCTTGCTCCCACTGCTTGCTTGGTTTTGGCTCAACTTGGTCACCAACTTTTTTTAATTTTTAAAGCCTAACAGTTCACTAAAATCATCATCAAAAATCAATGACACTGTGTTAGAGACTTTTCGGCTCTGATTGGGTGTTTTCCTTCTGGCGTGGTGGAAACTTGAACTTCAGTAGGTCTGCTGAACCTTTTAACTCCTTGTGGTTTTATGGCCCGGAGCTTTACAGTTTTGGTTCAGTCTCACCGCTCTCCTACAAAACTTCAATGTAAACTACCTGCTTTGCACCACATGGCAAAGTAAGCAAATCTGGTGAATGTAGTTGAGAACGTACAGCAAAAAAGCCAGATATTTCCCTCAGGAGTTGGTAGAGACCAAAGTGAAGCAAAAAGGATAGTAAATATTAAGACTCTGTATGATATGTAAATAGGCAAATGTTTGCCAGCAAGTCAAACACTCTTAGATAAGGCTAACGGCCCTATTTGATTTGGCAGCACTCCACTGAGTTTCTCCTGACTTTGGCTGTATTGTGATAGCATATGTAGAGCCAACTATGGCCTTGAATGCCCACTCCCAAAAGAGATTTGATGCATTTTTGTATCTCCTTTCAAAGCATGTTCACCACTGACTGCAAAATATTAAGAGTTGATATTGCCAAAACTCAGTTTAGATGGAATAATGTTACAACATATCCTCCTCCATTTTCCTGCTGAAGTGTCTTTGAGCAACACATTTCCCTCTGGCTGCAGGAGGGCAGTAGACACTAAAGGGACAAATATGATGAATGTAACCAGCGAAGGTAAATAACCTTTGTCGGTCACATGGGGAGAAAGAAAGCTGATGATGGCTATTTTGGGGTTTCAAAGAGAGAGGTCTGCTTGTTGGGTTTTGTCAGAGGGTTATATTGCAAGGCTTGAGTGCCTCCACATAGAATTCATTTTTATATAGTAGGCTAAGGGTTATTTTTAGATAACAGATGGTGAACTCTAATGTTATGTTATGCAGATTAGAGGCTAAAAGATAGAAATGTTATGTGTATAGTAGGTAGGCCTATTTGAGACTGGAAGTATGATACTAATTCACAGATGGTTTGGATTTTACAGTAGGCTATAGTTTTAAGTTAGAGTAGCCTATAAAGTTTAGGATGGTCACTGAGATGTTCGCTACATGATACAAGTTACTTCTGAGGCTCTCCCCCAGCTGCACTGACATCTAAAGAAAATGGAAAAAATGACACATTATCACCTGGAAAAGGAGGCCAAACTGACCCCAGTCATCAGGATTAGGAAAAGCTCTACAATAGCTTATGCTTTGTTTTCATGGCTCACAAATGTTTCCAGCAGCAGCAGGTAGCCGTTTTCAGCAAAAAAGTGACGATAAATTGACTGTATGCTACATGCCCCCGTCAACAGACAGATAGAAGGAGCATTTAGCTGCTAAAAGAAGCAGATAGTTAGTGGAGAGCAAAGCACAGCTAAAAGGGGAGTACATTAGCTCATGGCTTTGACTTTGTGGCTCACACATTTACTGTTTTGTTTAGTCTTGTTTCAAGCAGCAGCAGGTAGCTGTTTTCAGCATTAGTTTGCTACGTGCGGGGCACCAAACATTAAACTTGCATACTTTTTAGCTTATCTAGCTAACGTTAGCTAAAGATTGGTGTTAGCTGAAGAAGATCTAGCTAATGTTAGCTAGTAAAGACTGATGTACTTCAGCTAACTAGCTGAAGAAGAAGTAGCTAACGACCCAGCTATTTTCTCAGGAGTTGTTGGAGGCCAAACAGGGCTAAAAGAGAGAAGGAATATTGGACTTAGGTGGCTAGAAACAATATTTGAAATGAATGCTAATGATGCTCTGTTTGCTAACAAGTTTGTTGTGTTTAGCTAGTTTTGCCAAGTAGCCAAAATTGAATGAACTAATGTGAGTTTAAAATGACTAAACAACTTTATGTTACAACTAATAAATTAAACTTTATTAAAGGATTTCATGAATGCATCAAACAAATACAAATACAAACAAGACTGTCCTTCCATTTATCTTTTGGATTACTGAGGATAACCCAAGCTGTGCAGTAATTGACAAACAGCACGTGCAGCCCTGTTTTCCCCAAACCTTTTTGGGACATGTGTGCGTCGTGGCGGTGGTCCCTCCAACCCAGCCGACCGTTTGGCCTGTTTGGGTTTGTTTCGGCTGGACCCTGACAGCAGGGGACGAACCGGGGGCTCCTTTCATGAATGTGCATGTGAATGTCAACAGCAGTCCTCAGCCACCCAAAAAACCTGCCCCAGACCCATTAGCGAGCAGGGGCCAGAAAAATAGACGTAGGAAAAAACACATTGCATAAGACCTTATGCAACACGCCACATAAATTAATAGCTGAAGCAGAGAAGCGAAAGAATCGGGAAATTATGGAGAGGCGTCCTGGCATGAGGGGGCACACAGGAGTTCTCAGAGGATTCACAAACAGGAACGACATGACTGCTTGTCATGGCTAGTCACTGAGAGGGACAGTTTAAAAAGCTGCAACAAGTGTTACCTTTTTGTGTTTTGTATTTGTTTATTTCAAGCATGTAAAATTCAACATAAAAAGACAACAGCAGTTGTTGAAAACATTTCTAACAAAAAGATGAAAAAAAAAGAAATCGATAACGTAATTCATTTCATTAGCGATTTCCTTGACTTACATGCGCGAAAAGGAGTAGGAAGAAGTATAAACTTATTTTATCCTACCCCTTAATAATTAAATCATAATTTAGCAACACTTAATATAAGTATAGAGTTTGACATACGTGGCACTTACCACACCCATAATTACCTAATGACAGTTAAATACAGTACATAATTCTTGAAATGCAAACACAATGTACTTTTAACTTCCTATAAAGTCTAAATTGTCTAATAGTCTTTTTTAGGTAAAGGGGTTAAGATAACACAACAGCAAAATTTACTTTCACATCTGCAATCGTTTGTGTACATTGGTTACAATCTGATTCTGGAAATAAAGTAAAGAAGTGAAGTGACTCAGACAAAACATATTAAACATGTATATGAAATAAAATATAAATACTTCTACAGAAACAAATATATACAAAATAGCTGTCTAACATAAGAAAACAGAGGCTGAATTTAACACATCAGAACCATTAAGAAAACTTTTTTCCTGTAATTCTCTAAACTGTCACTCTTGTGGCAACCCCTCCCCCCCCTATTTGAGCTGTATCTGGGGCAAAATATGTCATAATCTGTGTATAGTATTTGCAAACATTCTTGAACCTGAGTTAAGATAAGAATGGACCTGTCAGTTTCCTCCTGGTTTTTTACTGTGTGAAAGGGCAAAAACATTTCTGCAGTGAGATATCAGTGCTGATAACAAAGCTGCAGGTTCAGTTCCATGTGAAGTAGCATGTGTATGCTCATGTGAAATAAGTTGCAATATTATTTTTGACTCCTTATGTCAACTCCTGGAAGTAAGGCTGCTGCCGGGGCAAACAAAAAAAGGGAATGCCAACACAAAGATTTCAATTAAAAGCTATAGAAAACCCCTTTTTTTTTCTTCTTCTTTCTTTTTATAAAATAATTCCTTGTTTTCCTTCCTTTTGACGATCACAGTCAAAGAGCTTGGACGGGGCAGATTGGTAAGAAACAGAAAAGTTAAACAGGGTATCAGGGTCATACAGTAATGAGCTTACAAACTGCGGACCCACCTGCTAATAAATAAAAGTTTGGAACTTCGAGCAACTTAATTGATTTTCGGCTTATTCCGTAAGTTAAGTAGAGTATGTATTGGAAGAGTAAGATGGTATCTTTGTAAAATGGTGACTCTGCTTGTTTTGAGTCAGAATCAGTTTGAAACATTTCAGAGCAAAGTTACTGACATGAAACAGACACAAGAAGCAACTGCTTTTTGTTTTGTTTTTAGATTCAACTTTATTGTCATTTAGCAGAGTACAGGTACAGAGACAATGAAATGCAGTTGACATCCAACCAGAAGTGCAAAAAAAGCATTAAATACCAAAGTGCAGGTTGAGTACAGTATTCTGTGCAGTTATGTAGACGACAGAGATTAATTATGTACAACAGTGTATAGTTAGATAAATACAGGTTTTCCAGATTACATGTCTACAGTGACAGATAAGGAGTATAAAGGGTTATGTACAGAGAGTATAAATAGACATTCTATATAAATATATATATATATATATATATATATATATATATATTAGGGCTGTCAAACGATACATTTTTTTAAATCGCTGAATTTCTATAGTTAATCGCGATTAATCGCATGTTTTATCACATGATTAAAATTCTATTATTTTGCATTTCAGAACTGTTTTTAAGTACATATTAACAATGGAAAGCAATTCGTACTAGTGTATCTTGATTGGGAATCAAATGAATGCAAAGAAAGTGACTTTATGAACTTAATTTTAAGATTTGTATTTGTTTATTTATTTATTTATTTATTGACTGTGAACTAAAGAAAAATGTGTGAATCTAGTCACGCATTTGAATCTAGAGTCAATATAGTGTGCAGTAACTCCTAAATAATTTTGATTACTGACTGACATCCAGTGATCACCTTGCATCACTTTGCAGCAGTTCCAGTTTAGCTGCTTTCTCCGTGTCATACAGGCTGTGTATGCGTGAAACTACTGTCCCCCTCGACGGCAGTGTATAAGACGGGTCAGAACATGCCAAGACCCGAGTCTTCTACGATGCTGACAGGTCTGCAGTTAGTTGCCACCCATTTTGCAAGAGCAGTAGTCATTTTTTTGGATTTGGTTTCATCCACAGGTTGGCAAGTAGCACTCGTAGCACTCTCCAACATAGTGCTTTGCCTGAGCCTGAGTCACGTTAACTGTACTACTATGCTTAGCTCGTAGGTGGTAACTCAAGCTTGACGTGCTTCGTTGATATTTTAATTCAGCTTTACACAATGTGCATATGGCTTTCAACCCGTCTGGGAATTTTGGAAAATAAAAAGCCCCATTCAGAATTGTGTTGCTGCTATCTTTCTCCATCATGCCTGCGGCCTGCAGCAGCAGGATGTGTTGTATGGCAAAGTGAAGCAAAGGGTCAGAATAGTAGCATGTTAGGCACGACGCGAAGCCGAGTGAAGTGAAAATAAATTAATAAATAGTGGCATGCGATTAATGCGAATAAAAAAATGAAATATATATATATATATATATATATATATATATATATATATATATATATATATATATATATATATATATATATATATATACACACACATGTGATATACATATGTATATTGTACAGGTTTATGGGCAGGTTATGGAATAAAATAAATAAATATATTGTGCAGTTTTGGGTGTTAGCAGTGCAAGGGCATGATGAAACAGTGCAGGAGTAAATGCAAGCTTGTAATGAAGGTCAGACTCTCAGCTGACCCACAAGTTTGAGCCGATAGGATTGATGCTCGTTGTAACTCAGGGTACTCTTCCATTAGTCTTGCATAGAACTTTCTCCACGGCGCTGTCTGAGCGTCAGTGCTGATGTATAGCCTGACTGCACTGCCGTATCATTCTGGTATAGGGTGAGGGGGGGAACGCTCTGGATGTTTTGTATTTCTTTAAACCAATCACAATCGTCCCTGATGCAGTTGAGGGTTCGGTGCCTTGCTCAAGGGCACCTCGGGGAGTGCCCAGGAGCAAACTGGCACCTCTCCAGTGACCATACTATGGGGACTTGAACCGGTGGTGGCATCACTTTTCTCTCATAACGCACATTTTTGCCACTTTGAGGGTATATTCAGTCATCTGAGTTTTGGGTGGCTGCAATCATTAGCCAGAGCTGTGTATGTACTGAGAAACATAATGATTGTACCTGTGTGAGGCGTGGTGTTATTGGAAAGGAGTATTTAATGCTCGACAAACCCACTGTGGTTAGATAAAAGTTGAAAGAAAGGCAGCTTACTGTGCTTTTCAATTGTACATTTGGAAATAAATCTACCCTATCACTGTTCAACAGACTAACATACAGTGGAAGCTCTTATTAGCTATTCATGATTAATGACATTATTTATGAGCAGCACAGTCTTCTCTAGATCACCGTTAAGGAGTCAGCAATGCATGTTGGGACTCTTTTGACTCCATGTCCACTCTTATAAATTGACTTTTGTTGTTGCGACATGTTGGTTTTATTAAGCGTTCTTATTGAAAGGCTTCACCCTTTCTAGTTCAGTTATTAGTGTTGGAGACTTGAGGCTATTCTTAGACTTAGTCTTTGCTCTCATGGTCAAAATAACACCCATCTGGATAAACATCCACTTGTAAGAGGTTAAGGGGCCTGTGCTCTCTCTCTTCAACAGATGAGCATTTTTTTGTTGTTTTTTTTAACTCTAGGTCAAGCAGACAGATGTTGGATTTAACCAAAACACATACATGTACACTGGATCTGAGTGTTCACCCTCCAGGGCTGTTTGTCCGTCAGACTTTCAACCACAACACAAACACAGATGGGGTTGTTATCAGTGGTGGAATGTAACTAAGTACATTTACTAAAGTACCGTGCTTAAGTACAAAGCCACTTTCTACTTCTACTCCGCTACTACAGAGAAATATTGTACTTTTTACTCCACTACAATCATCTGACAGCTTTAGTTACTCTACAGGTTGGGATTTTTGCATATAAAACACATGTAGTTCATCAAATAAGTTGTTTTACTAGAAATTAAACTAACCCAACAATATAACGGCCTACAAGTCCAGCTGAAATGATTAGACCATTAAACACAGAATTAGTTTTTTTACACTTTCTTTGATGCTTTTAATGCTTTTTTGAACACATTTAGCACTTTTATTTGTTTCCCGTTTCTAAACTGTGAGGATTTTTCAGCATTGAGTACTTTTATTTTTAATACTTTAAGTACATTTCCTTGATGATACTGACATACTGTTACTTAAAGGGGTGCTATGCAGTTTTGGCCATTTCTTCGCTGTTTTCTCGCTTTTTGTCCCGCAGGTTTATCTATAGAGCCCCGTTTATAGCTTCTGAATAGATATTTGGCAGCTCCTATGTTTACTTGTGTCTGAGTCCTCACTCGGTCAGTCTGCCGTTTCCTCTTTCTCTGTTCCTCCGACAATGCTTTCCTAGCTTTCTGCTTCTTTTTAGCCGGCTCAGCCATGACGATAGTGTGAAAAACTCCACCGCTACCTTGTTAGCCGCTTCCTGAATGGGCGTATGTGTGCAGTGTTGTGAAGCAATTCGTTACATCGCGAGACCTGATATCACACGATACTTCATGACGCTGAGGCCGGCGGCTCGCTGGCCGAAAGTTGCAAGGATGGTTTTTCCCGCTCACAGGCGCTAGAGGGAAGCGAGACGACCACCATTCAACTCGAAAAAAGTCACATAACCATTCCAATGACTCCGAAGCTGTTCAATTAAGGTAAATTAAGCTAAAAAAACTGCACAGTTCCCCTTTAAGTATACTTTTCAATGCTGGGCTTTTACTTGTGACAGAGTGTTTTTTTACAGTGTGGTATTAGTACTTTTACTCAAGTATTAGTACTTTTACTCTGAATACTTCTTCCACCGCGGTTTATTATCGAGGAAACAGCGGGGGATTGCACCACGCGTTTCTCTCTGACCATGAGCAAGGCACTGCCACGCTGAGAGCTTCAATTTTCCTACATTTCAGTTTTTTAGAAAGTCTGAGTTCTCCCAGAGATCGTTCAAACAAGCGCAGACATTTGCTCAGCATATTTGTGTCATTTCTGATCCGGTTACATAACGAGAGCTTTTGTTTGACTGGTTTGCTCAATGGGAGTTTCCCCACAGTAACAGGCTGTGTTCCAGTCTGGAGTTTATGTAAGCTCTATTTGTCACTGTTATGCTCAAGTCCAAACCATCAAGTTCAACAGTGTTTGAATAGAGCGGACAGGACGGCTGATGTGGGTTCAGACGCATGTCAGCGACCAAATTTAATCTGGGGACACACCAGCAACTACTGGGCAGAGTTATGTTTTTGGACAGCTGAAGACAGGTAAGGGGGGAAGAAAGTTGTGAATGACAAAGGGCAGCAAAGGGCCACGGGTCAGAATCGAACCCTGGGCCGCTGCGGTAAGCACTGAGCCTCAGTACATTGGGTACACATTCTACCCAGGGTAATGCTCGCCTAGCTGCTAGCATAGCACGCCCTCATACTCTGCAACTGACAAGCTAGCAGTGCTTACCTCCCAACAAAGATGGAACAGAAGTGAGATGCCTCACTCTGTGGCTGAAACAGAGAGCTCAACACACAGAGTGAAAAGAGGAGCTGCAGCAATGTGCAGTACAACAGAAACATGGTGTTTTTTGAAAATTAAACCATGTAAACCTATTCTGGTACAACGTCTAAATACAATGAACCTGAAAATGAGCATCATAAGACTTTTTAAGGCCATTATGAATGGAATTTAAGACCTATATCAGTCAAGAGTCCGGAAACATAGCCTGAAACAATTCCCCCATTTCCTCATTGGCATTATAGGACTGTGGTCTAGATTGGCTGCAATATAAGTTGCATGTTGGTCTCATTTGTAGTCGTAATACAGCACGTTATATTTGGACTAGCTACAGAAAGAACTACAACACCACGGAATTGAAAAAACACATTCCAAAGCGCTACGGGAACATTTTAATAAGCATTAGAGGCAGTGTTACATGGACGTAGGAAAATTAAGACCTAGAACACAATACTTCAGCTAATTTAAGACTTTTTAAAGCCTCAAATTTTGATTTTGAAATGTTAAGACTTTTTAGGGCCCCGCAGAAACCCTGTCTACCATGTGAGCTACCAGGGCGCACCGAGTCGTTAAGGCTGAAAGTCGTACATAAAGTTCGTAACACAAAAGCAAAAGTGACAAATGCAAAAAACGAAAGAAAAGATGGGGCGATATAGTTTGGGGCCGCAACTAACGGTCATTTTCATTGTCGATTATTTTCTCGATCAATCCCATACTGGTCTATTAAATGTCAGAAAATGTGTCAGTGTTTCCCAAAGCCCAATGTGATGTCCTCAAATGTCATGTTTTGTCCACAATTCAAATATATCCCGTTTACTGTAATAGTGTGAAAAAAACAGAAAATACTCACATTTAACAAGCCGAGAATATTTTACTTTTTTTCGTAAAAAATGACTCAAACCAATGAATCGATTATCAACATAGTTGTAGGCGATTCAATAAAAAGTTGAAAACTAATCAATTGTTTGCAGCTTTACCAGTTTAATCATTTTTACACACAAAAATACTGAGTAGATTACGAAGCTTAGAAATCAAGTAAAACAAACCATTTATAATGAGTACATTTAAGTTATATTTTCAATTATGTCTTGAAAGAATTGATTTAGTAGAATTACCAAATAGAATTAAGTAAATGTAATTGAAAGACTGTGTAAACCATATAAAAACATGAGCAGAAGGCACAGAAGCAAGTGAGTATATAACTAAATACTTTCCTTTTAATTTATTTTAAAAACAATGTGTTGTACCGACTCAAATGTTTTTGAATCAAAATAGTTGACAATTATTTTAATAGTTGACAACTAATCGATTTATCTTTGCGGCGCTAATATATTTCACCATCGCAAGGCTGGAAGCACATTGGTTGCTCCTTTTATCATGTAGGTGAAAGTGGAGCGACTGACTCTGGAAGAAGTTCACGTTCATGCACGTGAGGACTTCTCAGGTTACTATCTTACTGTCTTTAGGTCATTTCAGAATGAACACAAACAGTAAAACACATGGCTCCATTCCATTTAGACATGCCAGTTCCTGGACTGTACATGCAGACTCAGTCAGTATGTTTACTTGCACACTAGTCTTGCATTGCCAGATGCCAGACCTTCCTCCACAGCACTGCGGAAGAAGGTCTGGCTAGTCCACACAGAATTCTGGGATGGGAGAAAAACGTGCTCTGGTTTACTGGCATTTCTTTAAACCAATCACAATCGTCTTGGACGGCGCTAAGCCACAGACAGAGCAACAGTGCTTCTCCAAATTAGCCTCTGGAAGGAACTTGTTTTGGTGAAACGTGTACGTTCAAAAGTTGTTTTAGTCGTCAGATTGGACAGATAGTCTAGCTAGTTGTCTGGAATTACCCTGCAGAGATCTGAGGAGCAGTTAACCATAGTCCTCAGAAATCCACCAGGCTGAAAAGATTGACATCTGGCGGAATTTTCAACAGCACCGGAGCAATCGCGAAAGTGGAATGTTGTGGATATAGACTACATGCAAACTAAAATTCCACTATCATTCTGAATATGACAATATTCAGAATTTGATACAGGTCATGTAAACAGCATACCATCTGTTTGGATATTCCGATTAAGGCCTTTTTCCAAATATAACATTTTCCGATTAAGACATGGGATATGCCGGTATTAATCGTGTTTTTGAGCATTCTTTGGACATGTATAAAGCGCATTTGTCAGCTCTGTGCGTTGTTATGGTTGTTGTATAGTGTACAAAACAACAGTTTGCAGGGCTGCGGTAGAGATGCATTCCCAAAAGAAAAGAAGGTGAAACACACAGATGTTTAAACATTATGAAAAGACTTGGCTATCAACAGATGTCTGCTTATGTGCAAACATCACAAAGCTGACATTTCCAAGAAAGTGGTTGAAGGAATGAAAACAGCAATAAACAGCTTAGTTGGTATATTGTCTTTTTTCGGAAAATAAGGGCAAAAACATGAATATTGTGTGCATGTTGACATGCCATATGATCATTAACGTTATAAGATACACATGGGATTTTGCTTCCCCTTAATTAACACCAGGACACATCTAAGTCAACCTGCAATAGGCTTTTTTTTCACATTAGACATTTTGACACGACATAGTAGGAAAAGCACAGGTGTAAAAAAACGAAACGAACGATGGCTGGATTCCATTTAGCTGCTGTGATTTAAGGGTCGAGAGGTACCGTGCATGCTGGCTCACTGCCACTCTCACAGAGCAAAAACAACCTTCTCACTGAGAAATACTTTTTCATGTTCAAATCAATTCCTTTGGTATTTGGCTATAAGGTTCAACCATGGATTTATTTTATTAACTGCATCCTGGATCCCAAAATGGCACCTATTCAGTTCAATGGTATTACTCGCCTGGCACATACACCAAAAAAAGTTTTTACTGCAGCGATATGCGACCCACTGAATATGTGCAGTAGTGTTTCTCCTGCCGGCCGCTGATTCAGATAGTCACTCACATTTGTACATGTCGTACATCTTTTTTTTTTTTATCCGATATTGAGGTCCACTACTATCAAATTCATTGAATGGGCAGGATATTTCTGTTGGTTTAATTATTGACTAACTCTATGGTTTGTTTTTCTGTTTGCCTTGTCTTTTTGCTTGCTTTATTTTTTAATATGTACAGTGAGGAAAATAAGTATTTGAACACCCTGCTATTTTGCAGGTTCTCCCACTTGGAAATCATGGAGGGGTCTGAAATTGTCATCGTAGGTGCATGTCCACTGTGAGAGACATAATCTAAAAACAAAAATACAGAAATCACAATGTATGATTTTTTAACTATTTATTTGTATGATACAGCTGCAAATAAGTATTTCACCACCTGTCTATCAGCTAGAATTCTGACCCTCAAAGACCTGTTAGTCTGCCTTTACAATGTCCACCTCCACTCCATTTATTATCCTAAATTAGATGCACTTGTTTGAGGTCGTTAGCTGCATAAAGACACATGTCCACCCCATACAATCAGTAAGAATCCAACTACTAACATGGCCAAGACCAAAGAGCTGTCCAAAGACACTAGAGTCAAAATTGTACACCTCCACAAGGCTGGAAAGGGCTACGGGGAAATTGCCAAGCAGCTTGGTGAAAAAAGGTCCACTGTTGGAGCAATCATTAGAAAATGGAAGAAGCTAAACATGACTGTCAATCTCCCTCGGACTGGGGCTCCATGCAAGATCTCACCTCGTGGGGTCTCAATGATCCTAAGAAAGGTGAGAAATCAGCCCAGGACTACACGGGAGGAGCTGGTCAATGACCTGAAAAGAGCTGGGACCACCGTTTCCAAGGTTACTGTTGGTAATACACTAAGACGTCATAGTTTGAAATCATGCATGGCACGGAAGGTTCCCCTGCTTAAACCAGCACATGTCAAGGCCCGTCTTAAGTTTGCCAATGACCATTTGGATGATCCAGAGGAGTCATGGGAGAAAGTCATGTGGTCAGATGAGACCAAAATAGAACTTTTTGGTCATAATTCCACTAACCGTGTTTGGAGGGAGAAGAATGATGAGTACCATCCCAAGAACACCATCCCTACTGTGAAGCATGGGGGTGGTAGCATCATGCTTTGGGGGGGGGGGGGGGGGGGGGGGGGGGTTTCTGCACATGGGACAGGGCGACTGCACTGTATTAAGGAGAGGATGACCGGGGCCATGTATTGCGAGATTTTGGGGAACAACCTCCTTCCCTCAGTTAGAGCATTGAAGATGGGTCGAGGCTGGGTCTTCCAACATGACAATGACCCGAAGCACACAGCCAGGATAACCAAGGAGTGGCTCTGTAAGAAGCATATCAAGGTTCTGGCGTGGCCTAGCCAGTCTCCAGACCTAAACCCAATAGAGAATCTTTGGAGGGAGCTCAAACTCCGTGTTTCTCAGCGACAGCCCAGAAACCTGACTGATCTAGAGAAGATCTGTGTGGAGGAGTGGGCCAAACTCCCTCCTGCAGTGTGTGCAAACCTGGTGAAGAACTACAGGAAACGTTTGACCTCTGTAATTGCAAACAAAGGCTACTGTACCAAATATTAACATTGATTTTCTCAGGTGTTCAAATACTTATTTGCAGCTGTATCATACAAATAAATAGTTAAAAAATCATACATTGTGATTTCTGGATTTTTGTTTTTAGATTATGTCTCTCACAGTGGACATGCACCTACGATGACAATTTCAGACCCCTCCATGATTTCCAAGTGGGAGAACCTGCAAAATAGCAGGGTGTTCAAGTACTTATTTTCCTCACTGTATGTATTTAGCATGCGTTCTACATTTCGCTGTTTTTTCGCTTGTTTTTTTATATTTGTATTAGGGGAGGACTCTGAATAAGCCTTATAGGCTTCTTTCCATTCCTGCATTGAAATTCCCTTTTTTGGTTTTAAATCTAGTGTATGTACTTAAACTAAAAAAACTTAAGTAAACTAAACTTAGGAGAGAGGGTTGCATTGTGAGGTTCCACCATGTCATCACCAGCTTTAAGTTTCTCACCTCTCATCACAAGTGAATGGCATTTTCTATTTCGGCTAACTGGGTCACTCGGCTTTGTGAGCCAGGATTTGCACGCTTTGGACATGCAATTCAGTATCTGAGCCTGCAAAAAATCCTCGGTCTCAGGTACAGTATGCACCTGTTGGATCAGCAGCTATCATGGAATTAGTGCAACTGTAGTAATTAGTGACAGACAGACAGACTTCTTCTGGTGAACCTAAATGCTCTCGAGTCTCTTTCTTCCCTGGAACTAAACCTGACGTCTCACAGTATTTAATCATTATCAGCTGAAGGACGCCTGCTCTCATGTGAGATGATTTACTGAGTTTTTTTGTACTGAGTTTGAGTATTAAGAACATGAGACAACTCATGTCACAAATTCTAGCAGTGCCAACGCAGTGAGAATCCCCCCTGACACAGGCATGGGTGTATTGTAAAGACTCATCAAAGGGTGATAATGGGGCATTCTGGTGCTGCAACTAAGTGGCAGCTTTTCACGTTTCTATGTTCAGGCATATTCTTTTGTCTTTCCCATGAGTGTTAGGACCTGTGTTGGGCAAGTTACTTTTAAAAAGTAATTAGTTACAGTTACTAGTTACATCTTCCAAAAAGTAACTAAATTAGTTATTCAGTTACAAATTATTAAAGTAACTAGTTACTTCATAAAGTAATTATTGAGTTACTTTCAAGTACATTTTTAAATGCTCAAATGTGACCCCACCTCCACCTACCCCTCTTTAATGGAACTTAAAATACATGTGCATTTTCAATTATTTATGAAAAATCTGAATATTATAATGAAATGGACACTTAATACAATACATTATTAACAAACAATGTACACAAATCTAAACTATTTTAATGTTGCTGTGGGACAAAGTGAGACTAACCTCCAATCAAATGCCATGTATGTAGATATTATGTTTATATAGCGGATCGATACAAATAACACAGCACCTCAACAGGCCACAACTGGGCAAAATTAAATGATGCTTGTTAAGCACTATACCAAAAATAAATAACAAATATATACACTCTTTGTAGTGCAAATATACTAAGTGGCCTGATGTTTATACTTGTGCGCGGTGTGTGCGTCGAGCCGGCATATGTGTGTGTGTGTGTGTGTGTGTGTGTGTGTGTGGAGTAGGTGATAGAGCGAGGGAGAAGTGAGAGAGTGACGGCGATTAGCTTTGGAGCGAGTAGCAACTCTATAGTCATAGTGAGAGAAACAAAGTGTCTCCCCTGTTCTTTCTGACCACGGTGGGAAATCTGGAGCAGGAAAAGTTAACCCTCTCCTTGATTTCATAACGCCATACGTGTCTCTCTCTCGTTGACTGACTCGCTTGTGTTGTTCGTTGTGTGTCTGACTACGCGTGCTTTCATACCCGCCCAACTCTACCTCTGATTGGCTAACCATGACATTTTACTCAACCTCAGCCAATCGTCAGCATTCATGCGCTTGCGTCGTGCACTGCCCACTAACCGAGGAACAACAGTAAACAAAGTATTTGCCTCTCGGCTCAGACTCAGAGCTCTAGTTGGTCTGATGAAAAAAACAGCTTCAAATATAGGAACGCGCTGCATTTTTTGGCAGTCATGGTAACGGCGTTATTAAGATGGGAAGTTACTGAAAAAAAAAGTAACGCCGTTATTCCCTTCACTGGTTAGGACCCTGGCTCAAGGGAAGCTACAAGAAGGATGAAATGAAGATGGATAAACTATATTCTAAGCTTATTAAGTAAATGAAAGAGAACAAAGAGTGACCAAAGTGCTGTTGAGAGACTCAGCTCCGGCAGTCTGCTGGGTGAGAGAGTGAGCAACGGAGGAAGGGCCTTTTGTAGATGGACCAGAGGACAAGAGGAGTTGGTTAATTAGGAGCTTAGACCTTTTTCACCCAGATATGTTGACATGTCATTGTAGGAAAAGCACAGGTGTATTCAAACCCATTCGTGATGGCTGCATTCCACTTAGGAGAGGCCTTGGTATTGTGCATGTTGACTCACTGAAATAGCTCACTGGGACACTTGATGGAATTGAGCCATCGTTAAGGTTATCAGTTTCAGCTGTGCTTTTCCTACTATGACAAGTCAAAATGTCTGCCGTGAAAAAGGTCCATGGCAGCCAGGTACACACAGAACACTAAATTGGTCGTCATGACAATCAGGAAATATCATCCAGCGATAATAAAGAACTGCACAGTTGATGATTGTCTTTGCGTCCCTGCATGCTTTATGTGCACTTAAACTTTGGTGAATGTGTGTGAGGTGTGGGTGCAAATCCCACTCCTGACACAACTTTACTGCATCTCATTTTCTGAGTACTTGTACTCTGTATAAACGATGACAATAAAGTTGAATCTGATACAGCAAGATTATTTTGCTCCAGCGCAGCTGCTTGAATGTAATGTATCCCTAACCATCTCAATGTCAACTGTTAGCCTCATCTACTGTAATTCAAAAGGACACATACATAATCATACCACTGACAGCTCACTAAACCCCGCCCCCAAACAGTGATTGTCCAATCATAGCTTAGTAACCGTAACTAGGCACAGCAGGCCTGTAAAGCTTTCAATTTCTCCACATGCCCAGACATGTATGTCCAAAATGCTAACATTTGCTGCTTACATTAGAGCATATTATCACTGTTTATTCTATCCTCACACTTTTGTTTTCGCGTGTTAATTTCTGAATTTGTGCATTGTTTGGGCATGTGCCTATTTATACAGAGTACAAGTACTAACAAAATTTAAATATAGTAGTGTCAGTTGAACCCACGCCTCCATTAGGAGACCAGAAGTTCCTTAACTCAGGAAGGAGTCAAACCTTGAGTCTGGCGCCTTAGACTGCTCGGCCATCCTGACAACTGGTGTGGTCGGTGATTTATTTTTTTTACCTTCTATGTTAACATTTTAAGAAGTATTTACTAAAGTTTCAGTGCACATAAAGCATGCAGGGATGCAAAGACAGTCATCATCTGTGTGGTTCTAAAGATGGCTGGATGATATTTCCTAATTGTTAGGACCAGTTTAGTAAAATTTGCACTAAGGCTGATGCTACATTGAACAGTGGGACAACAAAATGCAGTAAAGTTATGTCAGGAGTGGGATTTGAACCCACGCCTCCATTAGGAGACCAGAAGTCCCTTAACTCAGGAAGGAGTCAAACCTTGAGTCTGGCGCCTTAGACCGCTCGGCCATCCTGACTGCTGGTGTAACAGGATAGACTGCTATACATTTCTTTTACCTTCTACCCTAATATTTTAAGAAGCAGTGTATATATAATTTGCACTGAGGCTAAAGCTATATTAACAGTGGGACAACAAAATGCAGTAAAGTTGTGCCAGGAGTGGGATTTGAACCCACGCCTCCATTTGGAGACCAGAAGTCCCTTAACTCAGGAAGGAGTCAAACCTTGAGTCTGGCGCCTTAGACCACTCGGCCATCCTGACTACTGGTATAATAGTATAGACTGCTATGATTTTCTTTTACCTTCTACCTTAATACTTTGTGGGCCTTAGACTGCTCGGCCATCCTGACAACTGGTGTGGTCGGTGATTTATTTTTTTTACCTTCTATGTTAACATTTTAAGAAGTATTTACTAAAGTTTCAGTGCACATAAAGCATGCAGGGATGCAAAGACAGTCATCATCTGTGTGGTTCTAAAGATGGCTGGATGATATTTCCTAATTGTTAGGACCAGTTTAGTAAAATTTGCACTGAGGCTGATGCTACATTGAACAGTGGGACAACAAAATGCAGTAAAGCTGTGTCAGGAGTGGGATTTGAACCCACGCCTCCATTAGGAGACCAGAAGTCCCTTAACTCAGGAAGGAGTCAAACCTTGAGTCTGGCGCCTTAGACCGCTCAGCCATCCTGACTGCTGGTGTAAGAGGATATACTGCTATACATTTCTTTTACCTTATACCCTAATATTTTAAGAAGCAGTGTATATATAATTTGCACTGAGGCTAAAGCTATATTAACAGTGGGACAACTAAATGCAGTAAAGTTGTGTCAGGAGTGGGATTTGAACCCACGCCTCCATTTGGAGACCAGAAGTCCCTTAACTCAGGAAGGAGTCAAACCTTGAGTCTGGCGCCTTAGACTGCTCGGCCATCCTGACAACTGGTGTGGTCGGTGATTTATTTTTTTTACCTTCTATGTTAACATTTTAAGAAGTATTTACTAAAGTTTCAGTGCACATAAAGCATGCAGGGATGCAAAGACAGTCATCATCTGTGTGGTTCTAAAGATGGCTGGATGATATTTCCTAATTGTTAGGACCAGTTTAGTAAAATTTGCACTAAGGCTGATGCTACATTGAACAGTGGGACAACAAAATGCGGTAAAGTTATGTCAGGAGTGGGATTTGAACCCACGCCTCCATTAGGAGACCAGAAGTCCCTTAACTCAGGAAGGAGTCAAACCTTGAGTCTGGCGCCTTAGACCGCTCGGCCATCCTGACTGCTGGTGTAACAGGATAGACTGCTATACATTTCTTTTACCTTCTACCCTAATATTTTAAGAAGCAGTGTATATATAATTTGCACTGAGGCTAAAGCTATATTAACAGTGGGACAACAAAATGCAGTAAAGTTGTGCCAGGAGTGGGATTTGAACCCACGCCTCCATTTGGAGACCAGAAGTCCCTTAACTCAGGAAGGAGTCAAACCTTGAGTCTGGCGCCTTAGACTGCTCGGCCATCCTGACAACTGGTGTGGTCGGTGATTTATTTTTTTTACCTTCTATGTTAACATTTTAAGAAGTATTTACTAAAGTTTCAGTGCACATAAAGCATGCAGGGATGCAAAGACAGTCATCATCTGTGTGGTTCTAAAGATGGCTGGATGATATTTCCTAATTGTTAGGACCAGTTTAGTAAAATTTGCACTGAGGCTGATGCTACATTGAACAGTGGGACAACAAAATGCAGTAATGCTGTGTCAGGAGTGGGATTTGAACCCACGCCTCCATTAGGAGACCAGAAGTCCCTTAACTCAGGAAGGAGTCAAACCTTGAGCCTGGCGCCTTAGACCGCTCGGCCATCCTGACTGCTGGTGTAACAGGATAGACTGCTATACATTTCTTTTACCTTATACCCTAATATTTTAAGTAGCAGTGTATATATAATTTGCACTGAGGCTAAAGCTATATTAACAGTGGGACAACTAAATGCAGTAAAGTTGTGTCAGGAGTGGGATTTGAACCCACGCCTCCATTTGGAGACCAGAAGTCCCTTAACTCAGGAAGGAGTCAAACCTTGAGTCTGGCGCCTTAGACTGCTCGGCCATCCTGACAACTGGTGTGGTCGGTGATTTATTTTTTTTACCTTCTATGTTAACATTTTAAGAAGTATTTACTAAAGTTTCAGTGCACATAAAGCATGCAGGGATGCAAAGACAGTCATCATCTGTGTGGTTCTAAAGATGGCTGGATGATATTTCCTAATTGTTAGGACCAGTTTAGTAAAATTTGCACTAAGGCTGATGCTACATTGAACAGTGGGACAACAAAATGCGGTAAAGTTATGTCAGGAGTGGGATTTGAACCCACGCCTCCATTAGGAGACCAGAAGTCCCTTAACTCAGGAAGGAGTCAAACCTTGAGTCTGGCGCCTTAGACCGCTCGGCCATCCTGACTGCTGGTGTAACAGGATAGACTGCTATACATTTCTTTTACCTTCTACCCTAATATTTTAAGAAGCAGTGTATATATAATTTGCACTGAGGCTAAAGCTATATTAACAGTGGGACAACAAAATGCAGTAAAGTTGTGCCAGGAGTGGGATTTGAACCCACGCCTCCATTTGGAGACCAGAAGTCCCTTAACTCAGGAAGGAGTCAAACCTTGAGTCTGGCGCCTTAGACTGCTCGGCCATCCTGACAACTGGTGTGGTCGGTGATTTATTTTTTTTACCTTCTATGTTAACATTTTAAGAAGTATTTACTAAAGTTTCAGTGCACATAAAGCATGCAGGGATGCAAAGACAGTCATCATCTGTGTGGTTCTAAAGATGGCTGGATGATATTTCCTAATTGTTAGGACCAGTTTAGTAAAATTTGCACTGAGGCTGATGCTACATTGAACAGTGGGACAACAAAATGCAGTAATGCTGTGTCAGGAGTGGGATTTGAACCCACGCCTCCATTAGGAGACCAGAAGTCCCTTAACTCAGGAAGGAGTCAAACCTTGAGCCTGGCGCCTTAGACCGCTCGGCCATCCTGACTGCTGGTGTAACAGGATAGACTGCTATACATTTCTTTTACCTTATACCCTAATATTTTAAGTAGCAGTGTATATATAATTTGCACTGAGGCTAAAGCTATATTAACAGTGGGACAACTAAATGCAGTAAAGTTGTGTCAGGAGTGGGATTTGAACCCACGCCTCCATTTGGAGACCAGAAGTCCCTTAACTCAGGAAGGAGTCAAACCTTGAGTCTGGCGCCTTAGACCACTCGGCCATCCTGACTTCTGGTGTAAGGTCACAGACTGCTATGATTTTCTTTTACCTTCAACCTTAATATTTAAAAAATTAAAACAACAGTAACCAAGGGGGTGGGGCTTAGCGACCAGTCAACCCCCACTTTGTATTACAATGCCTTTTCGCTCAAATAATACAGACGACAATCTACGCGAAGGCACAGCAGAGTAAATTTTAGCCACTGGTGACTCCTAAGTGGGTCCTTGTGAAGATGATTAGGGACTGTGCAATTATTTTCGTCTGTATGTCTGTAGGTTTTTATTTTCATTCCAATCAAATAGGCAGCGAATGCCTGTTTTAAAAAAGACATGGGGACCTCATTAGTTATTACTGATTAAACGTCTCTTGTACAGTGTTCATTTCTTTTCCTGTGCTCCTTCATTCTTCATCATTACAAAATTTAAAGTAAATAGTAGAGTATAATATGATGCATGTTCAGTATCACATTTTGTTATTCTGATTGATGCAATGAAACATGTTGACTGTGGCTGTTTACAGTTTGGAACGTTACAAATATGATCACTTCGGCACGCATCTTTCCTTCAGTCCACAAACTGATCCGAACACGTACTTTTATCATGTGTTCTGTCACAGTTAGTTGAGCTGTAACCATAAGACACTTTGTTTTCATGTAGCACTTAGGTCGTAGAACCAGCTGTGTGTCAAACGAAAACTTAGCGGTGGTATACACAGCTGTCTTCCCCTCTCTGTGTGGGCAGTGACTTTAACCAGTTACTGACAGCGAATCACTTGTTTTGTGATATTATATTATTTTTTGGCTCAGCAGGGAAAAGTTCCCTCTGAGTCTCCAGCTGCTGCTCCAAAACACATCTGGTCAATGTTTGTGGTTATGCGACTGAGATTCATGTAGCCCTCTTGGTCAAATCATGCCAATCAGACACCTAATCTCAGACAACACCATCAGACCTTATTCATATGAAGTTTCAATATTTGAAATGCAGGGGTGAGGCAAAGATATTACAGCGTTCAAGCCCCTCAGAAACAACAAGTGGCTGGATGCTGGTTCTGAATCAGTGACCTTCTTTTAAATCACTTCTTAAAACGCATTTTTGTAGACTTGCTTTTGTGCGATTCCGTCATTTTATCGTCTTTCTCATTATGGTATCTTTTTTCCCCACTATCCCCCCGATTTTAGTTATTGAATCGTGATTTTTTTTCTGTCCTTTATAGCTGCCCCATCTTTCCTTTTTTCACTCTTACAATGATGTGTATATATTAGATTAGATTCAACTTTATTGTCACTGTGCAGTGTACAAGTACAAAGACAGCGAAATGCAGTTCGCGTCCAACCAGAAGTGCAAAAAAAGCAGAAAAGTGCAATGCGATATACAAGTATAGACAGGTGGTGCATAGGCAGGACAAGAAATATATTGCAGTGTTATAAGAGCAGAATAAATATGGCTTAGTAGGTTAAATTGTATATATGGGCATGCGTATTGATTTAACAGGCTTTTATTTCCTCTGTCAAAGCCCTTTTTAAACTATTATTATTACTATACAAATACAGTTATTATTATTGACCTGGCATATTATGGGTGGTGATGGTGCAGTGGATGTGACACATGCCTTTGGTGCGAGAGACCTGGGTTTGATTCCCACTGTGATACAACAACCACTATGTCCCTGAGCAAGATTATTATTATTATTATATCAATGTACAGTAGAGCTCCTTGTGTGCAGGGGGGCCAGATACCTAGATTTTTCATTAAATCATAATTTTTGGTCATGGAAAATGGATTTGTACAAGTTTGTAATAATGTAATACAAATCCATTTTAAATTCAATTCATACCAACATTTGCAGCGAACATATGTGTCTGCTCCGAATTGCATCTTCTCCGTCAAAAGCGGCACTCACAGGGAGCAGACTGGATTAAAACTTCTGCACACATCGCATTCCTGTCGCTTTCCACACCACATCAATACAAATATATTACACCTTTTATAAAAGAGGGGGAATAAAGCCTTCCCCAATGTTCTTTTCCCAAACCCAACCATTTATTGTTTTCCTAAGCGTGTGACATTAGTCACCGTCGTGTTTTTGTCATTTTTTTGTGTTACTAATAGAGATAGTCCGATACCATTTTTTGCTTCCCGATACCAATTCTGATACCTCAACTTGCGTATCGGCCGATACCGAGTACCAATCCGATACCAGTGTGTCATATATTTTATTATGTTTTAACAACTGTATACTACTGTCCCTGTATGGATGTGATATGATTTCTATATCTTTGTTGTCAGTCTGGCTCAGGTTAAACTCTTTGTGAAACATGAACAAACACAAACAATGAACGCCCCAGAACTTTCTTTTATTATCCAGTTTGACATTCCGTTATAACGGAAAAAGAACATAAATAAACTACTTTAACTTAGATTTTCTTTAGGGCTTTCTTACGTGGTATCGGATCGGTGCATGAACTCCAGTACTTCCCGATACTGATACCAGCATTTTAGGCAGTATTGGAGTATCGGAACATCTCTAGTTACTAAAGCCTTTCCCAATGTTTTTTCCTTAAACCCCCTTTTTTTTTTACACGCGTGTGACGTTGTTCCCGCGATAGCACGGCACGTTCTCGCGATAACACAGCACGTGGCGACACCACGTGGTGTGTATGTTTACATCCGCTGTATACAGCGTAGACATGCACGTGGGTGGCTCAAAATGCGTACAGATAACACACCATTTGGCTTTAGGAAAGTGGTGTGTATGTTTACACAAAGTCATGATGCCATGTTGCCATTCCAGTTGGTGACTAGGATTGGGCATCGAGAACCGGTTCCAACTTGTAATTGTTTCAAAAATTATGATTCCAATGGAATTGTTTCTTTGAGTAGAAAAGAGAGTTCTCCACGCTTCTGCAATCACTGGTGCAACACAGATGTCTTCTTAATTTATAGTTTTTTTTTATTTTTTAGTGCATAATAATAGTGACTAACGTTTCGATGTAAGGTCACATCTTCATCAGAGTCCTTGAATTGCTTCTTTATTGGAATCGTTTGGAAAATTTGGTTTCCAATCTGATGATCGGTTCCAAATTTAACATGCGCAAGTTTTGGTTTCCGTGTAGTGGCCAGGCGCTCGTTGTGTTGTAGCCATGGAGCACAGTAAGCAGCGCTCTAAAGAGTGGCTGAAAAAGCCCGCTAAAACCGTAAATCACCATTGAATCAAAATATTATCTGTAAAATAAGCATGTGACCTGTTTCAACTCCACCCTTCAAAGAATCAGAATCGTCGAATCGAGAATCGATAAGAACCGGAATCAAAAGGAAGATTGGGAATTACAGCTCTATACAATAATACAGTAGTATTAATACAGTAATAATAATAATAATAATAATAATAATAATAATAATAATAATAATAAACCACCTACCAAAGTAGGTGGTTTTGCTGCTTTAAATATCTGAATGTTTCTTCCACCACTGACTATAAAACTCACCTCTTTGAACTTGCTTTTTCCTGTTAACAGACATTCCCAGTTTTGTCCCTCCTTTTCATTGCCCACCTCTCTTGCTTGCCTCTGCTAGTCCATGGACCTATGTGTTTTCTTGTGTCTGTTATGTAACCTTGTCTATGTACCTTGTCTGTTTTTTGTATCTATGTAACCAAAACTGTAAAGCGTCTTTGAGTGTCTAGAAAAGCACTATTAAAAAAAAGTATTATTATTATTATTATTATTATTATTATAGAGACAAAAACCTTAAGTAGGCTACAATACTTGAGTAGGCTACTTAATCATAACATGCAGTTCATAAGACAACCCCCCCACCACCCTGTTTTGACTCCTTTCCTTTCCTACTTTCCCTTGAACGCATCTGAGCAGTGAGTGCAGCGACAACGTGGCCGGGCGGAATGTAAACAAAGGATCCCAGTCAATAAACGGGCCCAATATTAAATAAACCTTCTCTTTTAATTTAATCTGAAACGTTGCACAAACACCCTTTAGCCCGTAGGCCTATACACATGCATACTGATTATTCTATCTTAAAATAACGCATTTGAGATTAAAAAAGGGAACAATTAGACCGAATGAATCCACTTAGAATGTCATTTTAAGTCAATACAAGCTGTTTCCCCAGTTTAGGTTTCTTGTCCAACGAGTATAGCCTACCTGAAAGGAAAGGGAGTGATTGAGAGAATAAGGAGCCCCCAGCAATGATTGGCGGTGTAACACGACGCTTCGGGAGTCCTGCATCATCACATGGCAGATGGAAATTTCCACTCCGTCTTCTCGCTTCGTTAAATGTAAAGGGTCTCCAACTCTTGTCTCCACTAGTCCGCCTGTTAGCCGCTGCAGCTGTCCGCCACACCGAAACCTTAGGTAAGCCCCTCCAACATTCACACATCTATTACACTTAGGCCTACGTTCATGACATTTTTATACATCTACCCGCGAATGTGATTTGCTGACTTATTTTGATGTTTGACGGCGGGTTGCTTTGATGTCAAATGGAATCGAGAGGTTTTTAACAGGCTAATGTAGAAAACGTAGGGAAATAAAAAACGAAGGCTTGTGCGTGAGTTTTCCAAAGACTCGTTTCTCTTTTTTTCTCCTTGACTCTTTTTCTCAGATGCATTCATAGTTGCAAACTAACACGCGAAAGAGAACGAGCAACTGCAGCTGTTTGTGGAGCGCTTCCTCTGGGTGTTGCCTTAAGTCAAGAAAGCAGGGTAACGCGCCAAACACGCGTCTGTATTTCTACAAGAGGAACAGGCTTTGTGGTCTGGTGTACGGGGATCATTTAGTGTCGTATTACGCTCATAAATAGGCTACACGTTTGCGCTGAAGGCACCAGTTGATACTATGGTTTGAAACTTCAATTTGCATGTTGTGTTGTGTTCCCACGGTACTGCCAAATTTCCCACTTTACTGACACAAAAGCTACTATTATTATTGTTTTCCTGTTTGCATCATGTAGTCTAGACTGCTTTTGTGTCTGCTCCCAGCGTGTATGCAAGTCACAAATCATAGAGTTTAAGTTATTTGGAAGGGATAAACAGAAGAGGAATATGAATAACGGTTTAATATATTGGGAATGTCTTTATGTAACAGCCAACAGACAGTAGCATGCTGAGTGTGGCCTGCTGCAGGGCCCACTGAGGGCTAATAAATATGTTGTGACTGTAATCACAGGCTTACGGAAGAGGATTAGGATTAGGGCCACACGCGAAAAATGTATGTGAGTTCTGAGTTGGAAGTCAGAATTCTGAGGGGGAAAAAGTCAGGATTCTGAGTTTAAAGTCAGTTTTAGGGGCCGGAATTAATGTGGATTCTGAGTTTTAAGTCAGATTTCTGAGAAGAAATTCAGAAATCTTAGTTTAAACTTCTGACATTAAACTCAGAATTCGGAATTTTTTTCTCAGAAATTTGAGTTTAAAGTCAGAATTCTGGGTTTAAAGTTAGCTTTCCGAGAAGAAATTCTAAATTCTGAGTTTAACCTAATGACTTTTTTCTTAGAATTCTGACTTTATACTCAGAACTCAAATATATTTTTAATATTGGCCTTAATCCTCTTCCGTACAGGCTCAAACTGACGCCATGCTCTGGTTGGAAATATTGTGCTAAATTGTTGAATTCTTTTTAACTTAACTCCAAAAACTTGATGATGGGCTACCCTCAGTATCACCACAGAAACTCGATTTTTCTTTCTTTTACGTCATCCCTTTCTCATCACATTTACTGTTGTTGAATGTAGTCTTCCTCTGTTTGATTCTGTAAGTACTTGGGAATCACTTTGAGAAAGAAATGGCAATAAAAGGGGTCAGCAGTGTTTCCAAATGTCTTTGTTTTAGGGGCTCGGAAAACATCAGAATAATGTGGACGCGAAGCGTAAACATAGCAAAAGATATCCTTTTTTAAACTAAACGTATTAGTGTAGTAGTAGTAGAGCTGCAAAGATTAATCAATTAATCGAGTTATTTCTTATGAAAAAAAAAAAAAAAATTCTCTGATTCCAGCTTCTTAATTGTGTATGTTCTAGTTCCTTCTCTCCTCTGTGACAGTAAACTGAGTATCTTTGAGTTGTGGACAGAACAAGACATTTGAGGACGTCATCTTGGCCTTTGGGAAACACTTTCAGAAGTTTTTTTACCATTTTCTGACATTTTATAGACCAAACAACTAATCAATTATTCGAGAAAATAACGGTTATGTTGCCGCCCTAAGCCTAAAACAGAGGGGTATCCTTTTGTTCTTCGTGGGGATTTCCAAAACGTGACTTTGCTTGGCTACTTTTCATACACATGCTCAGTTGTTGGCACTTTCTTTACTGTAATACTTTATGTTCATCCTCTTAAGCCACTATTAAGTTAAGCATTTGAAGCGACAGCCCATGATCGCAGCCACATACAGCAGAGCGACTGCTCATAGGCTGAAAACAAAGACTAGACTCAGCCAAGAGAATATTTTGGCTTTGGTACAGTTAAGTGGTGTGTTCAGTTTCTATCATTGCTCTTCTGACTGCTAAAAATACCCTGGTGTCACACAGTGACTGTGCATTTGTCCACTTTCAAACCCGCTCTGTTCTCTGTGCACCTTACTTACGTAACAGTTAGAGCGGATCTGGCAATGTCTTCCCTTAGTGAAGCTCCACCTATGTCTTTGTCAGACAGCTTTTAAGTTTCAACACTATAGACAGTAACAGGGCTGCAACTAACAATTATTTTTATTGGCCATTAATCTGTTGATTATTTTCTCCATTAATCGACTAGTTGTTTGGTCTATAACAAGTGTTTTCAAACTTTTTGTGTATGTGGACCACTATTTGTAATCAAAAATGTTCACGGACCACCTCATAATACGCATAATAAAATATGTCTACATACGATCCTACCTGAATTAATCTGCACCTCTTAATAGATCTACTAGCACTAAAACTATAACTGGTCATTGCATCAGTACAGGCTTGTTAAAAGAAAGTTTACTGCACACAACGGCTGCCATATATTTTATTTATTTATTTACTCAAGCGCCCGAGCGGGCATAATCAGGTTCATTTGAACAACAGGCTTATTTCCATAGCAATGAAGTATTAAATCTATACAGTAATAAGAACACTTGGATTCAACATTTCAAAACCTTTGACGAATTTAGGGGATTATTAATCTTCAGAGTTTTACAAGTCCTCAAAAAGTAGGCTATGTGAAATTGTCCACAAAACATTTCAGAAACGCAAGATCAAAAAACTAACTGGAAATTAAAATAATAATAGGCCTTATTCATTAGGGCCCGAGCGCCAGTGGCGGATCTAGAAAATTTTACATGAGTAGTAGTGTTCCTCTGTTCTATACAGACCACTTCTCAATAACCTTTTTTGAATTCTTTGCATGGCCCAAACCACAGTTTGATGCGATGGATTGTTTTTACCCATCCGGGCAGATGCTCTGTCAGCATCAGACTCTTGAATGTTGTGCTGTACCACTGTATAGATTACTGCAAGGTGATGTATGTATGTAAAGCTCTTCTTGCCTTGAAAAAGAACCAAGTGTGGTTCTTTTTCAGGTGCTTAGACGGACTAGAAGTTGTTTGTGTTGTTACAAAAACCAGATCCAGTTGTGTTCAAGATAATCTTGAAGCTCTGTGACTGGGAGTTGAACCTGGATGGGTGTTGTTGGGCGAGCCATCTTTTTAACTGCATGACACTGTTCCCCTGCACTAATAATCATAAGTCATAATTCTTACTCAACTAGTTCTTACAGTAAGTGAGATACATGTCAATGGAATTTTGTATTTCTCAATTTGATACATTTTACCTTTTTTGACTCATGCATGATTTTTATCTACCACAGCTTTTTTTATTTTATTTAAATGCAAGTAAAACTGTAGGAGGTAAGAGATGAACAGACATACAGGAGTAATTACTATTACCTTCCATATGTCATCTTATCCATATTATTATAATGCAGCAATTTAATAATTAGCACTTATTTCACATGCAGTTTGATTAGATGCATTTCTGTTTAAAATTGTGACTTGTGATTGTGCATACACTAGCCGTATGGTAGTAATAGCCTATAAAAAATAGTAGGATCCTAATATTGATTTCTATTGATGAAAAGTAGCTAAGTACATTTACTTAAGTATTGTATTATATAATTAAGTACCATTTTGAGGGATAGGCTACCTGTACCATTTCATACCACTTAATACTTCCGCTCCACATCAGAGGATGATATAAACTTTATTCTCTACAACCATATATTTGATCATTCTTACTACATTGTTTTACATAGAAGATATATCTTTAGATTATGAAATATGATACGCTGTCATAGAGTTCTACCTCAAAGTCAATGAAATGTTTTAAAAAGTTTATAAATTAGATGAACCTTGGTCAGATATGGCACTGAAATATTGCTTAAATGTTATTGCATCAGTTACAGGTTACATTAGCCTATATATAATGATATAACACTATTGAAAATGGCCTTTCTGCCTAATTAGTACTTTTGATAAGTGCATTTTGCTGATAAAAGTTTTGTATTTTTAATTTAGTTCATTTTTAATGCAGAAATATGAGTATTTATATTGATGATGTTATTGGCAGTTGTAGCTTGCTTCCTGAGCTTTATCGGCCTGTACAGGAGGCAAACTACAGCTGCCATTAACATCTGTTGTTGAAGAGTTTAAGGTGGCCAAAGCCTGGCAGGTAATGATGCTTCGCGACAGTAGTGAATTGGTCCACCAAGCAGATATCACCATCTGCACAGGACAGAAATGGTCAGCAAGCAGGGCTGTGGCAGACGCAGAGGCAAGGTTGACACTGGTTGGGCAGTGGTGGCCTAAAGGTTAGAGAAGTGAGTGTGGGACCGGAAGGTTGCTGGTTCAGACTGGCATGCTAAAACCTGGTGGGGAAAGTGAAAGAGCAGGTTTGTAAACAAAAAAAAAAGCACAAAATGGTCAATTTATTGATCATATCATGTTAAAAAAAAAACATAAAACTTAGAGGCAATAATAAGAGAAAAACAGACAGGATCCTCAGCAACATATAAGGAACTCAAATAACATTGTTCATGTACAAAACGGGTAGGAAGAAGTTGAAAACTTTTCTGGTCCTATACCCCCCTCTTCATTTTTTTTATACAATATTCATAATAGGAATTCAATTTGCATCTAGTGTCCATGTTCAACTCGGCCGGCTGGAACAAATCAAACCTTTTTGCATGATAACAAGAACAAAGACAACAGGAACATCTGCCAAGAATGTGAACCAGAATCCAACACGCATCAGTATTGATTAGTTAAAATTGTGATCAATAAAATCGTAGCGATCGGTGACGTCATCACAGTGTCTAGTTGTCACTCTGTAAAGTGTTTCAAAAACTAACAGGTCTCTGAATAATAGAGCAGGACAGGTGCAGGGTCGCTGAGGCAACGGGACATGAGTAAGAGTCCCAACACAGTCTCGTTTAAACGGACACACAGAAGATAATGAGTTCATTCAGTGCATTCTTATGACCCATTTTGCATAATTAAATTGACCTAATTTATGTATTTATACTTACATAATGTTAAAAAATGCTATTCAGCTTCTGCTGCACTTAATTGACCGGCTACAGATTGTCGAAAGGGTCCTGGCAGTAGGGCTGCTCGATTATGGGAAAGAAGAAAAAAAAATCATAATCAAGATTATTTTGGTCAATCACAATCACAATTATTTAAACGCGATTCCTCATTGACTTTCGAAAAGATGTTGCATTTAGTGAACCTCAAAAAACAGAGAAACAGTTAAACAAATCCACATTGAAAACATCTTGAACTGTGAAATTTCCGCTTCATACTTTTCCTGTTTGAACTTTTTGAATTCCCCTTTAAAATAAATATATATAATATATCAAATGTTTAAATAGTATTAATAATAAACACATCTTTTGAAAACAAGTCAAATAAATTACAAAATACAAAACGGACAAAAATAAATTAAATCAAAATAAATTGGTGTCATAAATTTGTGTCATTCAGAACACAAGACTAAATAAGAGTTAACTCGCAAAACGCAATGTGCAAAACAATCATTTTTCTCGTTTACATTGTTTTATGTGATCGTTAGGAGCCCAAATCGCGATTAACAGTTGATTAATTGCACAGCCCTATTTGGCAGTTGAATTGCTGAGTTGCGAGTTTAAAGTTTTCCTACCCACAAAATATCTTATTTAAAGGCAGACTCAAAATACAATACTGCATGCTTTCTTTAGAGGATATAAAAATGTCAGCCCTTGGTAAATCAGTAGTCAGATTCGTTTGGTGTACAGTATAACCCCCAGCTGCACTTCACTAACAAACTTGGAAATGTATTGTACAATGTCCTGTACAGAGTGTTTGTCCTGGTCTGTGTTGGCCAGTGGTCATCATGCTGCAAACAAGAAAATGATTCTGTAAATGTGGTGTTCTGTTTAAGGAGCTGTCTGTCCCAAATGCTCGGTGGCCAATGATGTTTTGGTACAGGTGACTCAGATATTTAGACAAAAGCAGCGGCTGGGTGCTCTCAAATTACACTGATGTGGTGTTTTTGTGGTGGACACGTTGTGAAAAAGAGCACAGGCTGAACTTTCTTTTAGTCAAATAGAAACTGAAGTCATTTAAATCTGTGTTTTTTTCAAACAGACAAAGTCCTCACAGGCCCATTTTCCTGTCTTCTCTAGGGCTGCACAATTATCAACAGGCACAAAAACACATCTGGAAAGGCTGTGACACATCGTGAAGGACATTATTTTTTGTGTTAGTTAATGGAAAATGTCAGTAGAAAACTGCACTTTAAAATGTAACTCGTTCTTTTTTTTAGGGCTGCCTTTTATATTCAATGCTCAATTTGTTTAATAAAAGAATGTTGGAAATGATTTCCTTTCGTTTGTTTTAAAATCAACAAGCAATTTGTTGTATTTTAGCAGAATACTGAAAGCAGCAGAGATGCAGAACTGAGTGCACTTTAATATCTGTTTAATTATCGCAAGTAATATCGCTATTAATCCTTGTGTTGTCCTTCGGGTCACCGGGACCCGTCCAGTTTATTTGACGTTTTGTATTGGCCTGGCCAATTTTATTTTATTTTTATTTTATTTTTATTATATAAATTGCACTTGAGAATTTACCTTTTTTGGTACTAGAATAATATAATCCCTTGTTTTTTTTCAGTCCACTGGATGGACTCATTGAAGTGAGATGAACAAAGAGAAATATATCCTTTTAGGTAAAACAGATGTTGACAAAGTTTTCCTTTGGGGACATAATGTGAAGTTTGAAAAAAGGTAATAAAACGCAAAAATATTGTATCGTGACTTAAGTATCGTGATAATATCGTATCGTGGGGCCTCTGTGATTCCCCACCCCTATCATGCAGCCCTAGTGTCCTCCTCCTTCTGCTAAAGTCAAGGTTGAAACCTTGAGCTTGAAAAGAATGACATATTGTATTGTTACAAAGCAAGATGCTGGCGTCATCAGGAGCAGGCAGATCAATACTAACTGATAAGATCAGAGCGAGGGTCCGCAAACAACGCTTTCACAAACAAGGTTAGGACATACCAGGTTCGTGTTCAAAAGGCCAACATGTTATGTACTGAAGTCAGAGTTTCTGTCAATGTGTATTTTTTGCCTTTGGCTCGAACTGCAGTGTAATATAATATACTAGATCCTTCACAGCAATGTCCGTTTGCCTTTTGAATTATCCTGGAATTTCAGTGTCCTCTAGGGCGACAACTAACGGTTATTTTCATGGTTGATTAATGTGTGGATTATTCGTCTCGATTAATCCATTAGTTGTTTGGCTTATAAAAAGTCAGGGAATTGGAAAAAATGTGGATCAGCGTTTCCCAAAGCCCAAGATGACGTCCTCAAATGTCTTGTTTTGTCCACAACTCAAAGATATTCAGTTTACTGTCACAGAGGAGAGAAGAAACTAGAACAATATTCACATTTAAGGAAAAAATAACTCCAACCGCTTAATCAGTTATCAAAGCAGTTGTGCTCTATATTAGTGGTTTTTGTTTGGGGTTTTTAGTGTGCTTTCCAAGATTTTTTCTAAAACTTTTCAGCATAGCTTTTGTACTGTACTTTTGTCATTTTTTATGCTCACTTTATTGAATTTCAATGAAACAGCCTGCACTGCTGCTTCCATGGATTTATGGCCCTTTGTTATAAATATTCCAAGTGTCCATTTTGATTTCAGGCCAGATAAAATAACCAAGGTCCTGAGGTAAAAATGACAAACCACCACTCTGAAATCTATCTGGAAATACTGGGCTAGTGCAAGCTTACTAAAGATGTTGTCAGACAACAGAAATGTGGTGAGAGAAGAGTGAAACGTTCGTTAGTCCCGCTCAGTGATTTCTCCAGGGAGTTCTGCAGTCTTATTATTTCGGCTCATGTATCGTACATCCATAAATTGGAGCCGTCCAAGCTCAGCCAAAAGGTATGTGCTAGGGCTCCTTTTTATGTGTTACATAAATAAATACTTTACATCAGCTCAGCTTTTGGGATATTGGCTCGTATGATCTGACTTGTGGGTTTTTAGTCATGCTAAAAGCATGTGGCTCAAAGTAATGGCAACTTTGGTCCAGGCTGAAATATCTCAACAACTGTTGGATAGATTGAAAACTTGAATTTGGTACAGTCATGGTCATGGTCCCCAGAGGATGAATCCTTTTGATTTTGCTTACTGTAGTTTTGTACCAAAGAGCAAATGTTAGCATGCTAACATGCTAAACTAAGGCTTTACACTACAAAGTTTTGGTTTAAAAACAAATATCTTTTGCTACGCCATGGGGTTTCCGAGCCCCTAAAACAGAGACATTTGGAACACTGCTGACCCCGTTTCAGTTTGAAAACTACGGGGTTGCTTTGTAGTCCCGATGGACACACAAACGGAGACTTTGGAAAACGACGACCGCGCCAGTTAGACTTTTCGGTTAGGTATATGCTAACATACCTTTTAGTAACAGTTCACCACCTCGTCGTCGGTCCAAGCTAATACATCCCTGGTCTTACTTTTGGCCATTGTTGTTCTTTCTCCAAAGTATTTTTCTGTATTTTCAACTTCCATCCACTATCCATGATTTTGAACCGCAGTGTAACGTTAGGCAATCTGCTTACTGTTGTCAGATGAACGGGGATTTAGTTCTGCCACTGGAGCTAAAACTCTTGTGTGGACAGAAGTTGTTTTTGGTCTCAAAACGCACCTTAAAATAAAGCCCAATAGTGTGGATGTAGCCTAACTGGCGAACAAAGTAAATATATTGTAAGAATGATGATTAGCATTTATGTTGTTCTGGGAGACCATGAGACAGACGTGTCTTGTACAGTGCTCAGTAATTTATTACAAACATACATAAGCCTACATGATGAATAATACAACATGATGTATTACTGTAGGTGTTGGTTTGAAATACACCTACTGTACCTGCGAGGTGATAAATGACAGCCCTGACTGAAACACTTGTATGTGTGCATACTTTTGAGGCAAGTCTGTTCAGCCTGAGATTCAGAAATATGCAGCTGAATATGAGCCAACACTAAACCTCAGCATTGTCAGGCATTGGTTCTTTATGACCATGGTCATCTCCTTAAAATATCAAGGGGCTGCTAATGTATCAGATTTTAGGAATTGGATGGGAGGATTTCTAGGTTAAATGTAGTGTAAAAGACACAAGATATGTTTTTATTTCAACTTTAACCTATGACAACCCGGTTCATGGGTTTCAACAAAGATGGGAGACCAGACGAAGTATATGCTTAAAATAGGCATTTAGTTACCAAAAAACAATACTAAAGAAGAAATGTGGAAGTCAGTAATCAGTCGTGTATGCATGCATGTATGGGTGTGTGAAAATGTCGTAACAAGCAAAACCAAAAAGACTCATGCGGTGAGGGAATACCAGCAGACCGCAGCTATTCAAAATTCAAAACTACATAGCCTAACATTCAATAAAAGCATTTTTCATTCCCATCTGACTATATCATGTTCTATAGAGTCCCCCCCCCCCCCCAATCTCCACTCTGCGACCCAGCAACTCTGCTGAGAAGCATAAGAGTGACAAGACAGAAGTCTAGAGAGATTACACAGTGGTACATCCAACAGGTGCTCTTAACACCTTACACATTCTGACCCAAAATACTCTTAATGTTTAACACAACTAATACCAGTGTTCAGGTGTCCAACCAAGTGATCTGCAGCTACACTATTTTAGAATTACAGCTAACCAAATCTCACTGAACTGGAAGTGCACGTGCTCAACCAAACATAGCAGCTTGAAGGTATTTCTCCAAACAAAAAGGCTCACTAGCCAACCACGCACAATACAACGGGGACCAAAGCTACAACAAAACTAACCCAGCCAAGGCATGAGCTTTAGCAACCTTCCACCAGAACTGCTACTTAAAGCTTGTCAAGTACTTTAACTTTTAAAGTTTTTCACTTTACAACAAAATTGGGCACCCAATCACCCTAAGGTGTTCCCGACTCATTTGATAGCAAACCATGTTCAAGAAACTCACTTCTTTAACTCTGAAAAAGTGCTCCACTAGCCATGATTTACGGAAACAAGGGCATTAACATATCTGCCCAAATATGCACAATCCAAAACTTATGCGAACAGAATGTAAACCACCGTTACACTAACACACTACCTGCCAGAGCTCAACACTCCAATACACAGCCGTAGCATCACTGCAGCCCCTTCCCTCTAACTATCTAACCAGAAACTAGCTAAACTCCATGCCATTTTATTGGCTACCAGCCAAAGTTTATTTAAGTGTGAACTTAAGTGTGTTGCACACATTGAGGTTGAAAGTTTTTTGAGTATGGTTTTTGGTAAGTGGAAACGCAGTAAGGTGGAAAGTAGAACTGTGGAAACCATAGAACGTTATATGGTGTTTGAGTTATTTTGTTTGATTAGTTTTGTTGTCATGTAAAACTAAACGGATTGACATATCCAACTTAAAGTTGCAGATTGCAGAAGCACACCACGGGTACACTACGGACCAAAAAACAAATGTGCGTCAACAGTATTTAACGAACTCCAAAGATAATTCACTCTTAAGCCTACAGGGACAGCAGCAATTTACTAGACACATAAACTGCACCACAAAATCACCTGCAAACAGTGCGGCAACACAAAGCACTCCGTGGAACGAATCAGAGACTTCTTAAACAGTACAACTGCAACCCAAACAGCCTACTTACCACACTTGACAAATGTCTCCCAAACAAACAGACACTAAAGAAAAAGCACAGACCAAAGTAGAGCACACGTCATCTAAAACCTAAATACAACAAAGATTAGATATCTTGGAACCAAACGTTAATAATAGACCATGGCATGGTCTAATAGTCCACATGCTTTGGAAATGTGTGAATAAAAAATTCCGCAAAAGGAAAGAGGGAGTTGTCTCAACGTGCCTCATATAATAAATTCTTCCCAAGTGGAAGCACTGACGCTGGATCATCTGGAGGAGGGTGTGTGTGTGTGTGTGGGTATTTAACACAGATGTGTGTGGCTCTCAGTTCTGTATGATGTGGTTGTGTTTTCTGTAGCTCCACCATCGGTTGGCCAAGGACTCAAGTGTTACATATTATAACTTGAGCACAGTAGCCTCCCGAGTTACAACACTTCACATAACCAGCCGCTGTAAATCTCTCCCACTGTACATGAGATGCTTCAGCAGTAGCTATTATTGGTTGGGTACGGTTGAACCAGCCTCGACAGGCTCCTTTTTGCAGTTTATTGTGATTACGTTTCTGGTACCATTAATGTTACAGAGATGACAATGAGACGGTAGTGATTTAGGCTGAGGTGCTAGTGTGCTTTATCAATTAAAGGAATGGTCCGGCATTTGGAGAACTGTGCTTTTTTGCTTTCTTGTCAAGAAATAGATGAGAAGATTGATACCACTCATATCTGTATGCTAAATAGGAATCTACCCATTACTTTAGCTTAGCATACAGACTGGAAGCAGAGGGAGACAGCCAGTCTGACTGTCCAAAGGGGGAGGGGGGGAGAGGGGAACCTGCCACGTTTTTTGTTTGTTTCCTTTAGTATACACAGGTTGCCTGGCAACTTCACGGCGACTCCTGGAACTCACTGCTCAGAAAATAGGAATGTTTTCACATTATTTTATGGATTAAACTAACAAGATATAATATGTTATTTAGTGAGCTGCAGAGTTGCTGGTATGCAGGTTGTGTTATCTTTGGACATACTGTAGATAGGAAGCTATTTCCAGTTATTATGCTAAGCTAAGCTAATCAGTTGCTGGCTGTTGCTTTATATTTAGCGTGCAGATGTGAATGGTATCAATCTTCTCATTTAACTCTCTGCAAGGAAGTGCACAAGGGTCTTTCCAAGAATTTCAAACTATGCCTTTAGCTCATGTCACCTCAGAGAGGGGTGCATGTATTTATGGTTCAGCATATGTCCTAAACATCACAGAGAAAGTGAGTGATTTGTAGCAGGACATAGCAGGACGTTGTAATAATTCTGACTGAGTTTAGTTTGCTAGTGATACTTATGCAGCTTGGAAGTCGCCACAAGTTATTTGTAATAATTTATTTTGACCCATGAGCGGTTAGATAGGCAGGTTGGTTATGTCAAGAATGAATAACCCAAACATCCAACAATAACTGAATTTTCTACTTCCACTTCATTGCATTTGCTTTGTGGCTTCCAGTGGATGATTGTGATTGCAATTTCCAGCTCCCATGACTTGTGTGAATTAGTTAAACTGAGTCAAGTTTGTTCTTAAATGACCTACCTAGCTTCAATACAGTTAAAAGATGTAATGACATTGTTCTTGTCTTAATGCAAAATGTCCTGAGGAGGAAAAACAAGCGTTGGTCACATTTCTATAAATAATAGGTGTCATGTCATGTTACATTATAATGCCGTCGCCTACATGCAAACAAGTACACAGTGCTGATAGATTTTTGCACGCAGGGGCCAGAAATATCTGTTGCCTTGGACCTGTGAAATTCTTAGAGGCCGTCTTACTTTTAAAGACTCAAAGACATTTAGAATATTATTATAAGATATAACACGTTTTATCTTTCACCATGTGTTACACTTTTTAGATAGTCCAAGGTCTGTTTTATTTGATATTTGAGCAGATTTTGGATGTCATCTGGCCAAAGATTTCCCAGCAGATTGTGTGTGTGTGTGTGTGTGTGTGTGTGTGTGTGTGTGTGTGTGTGTGTGTCGGATTCATCCATTCAAACAACCAAAGGTACTAAGTTATAGTCCATAGTGTCACGTTAGAGATGTTTTTTTTAATTTTTTTATTATTATATTATATTTTTTATGCGTTTAGAGATGTTTTGTTTAAAAAGTGGAGGTTAATAACCCCTTGATCCATGATGGACCTATGTTGTTCAGCTGATGTCAACACTGATGTTATTCTCCTGCAACAGAAATGAACACGTCCACATCAGGAAATCTAGTTAAATGTTGATAAGCCAAAGAGGAAACCAATTTGTAGGGATGCAGCTGTTGGCAATCTTTTATTGTTGATTAATCTGACGATTATTATCTTAATTAATCAATTAGTTGTTTGGTCTATAAAATGTCAGAAAATTGTGAAAAATGTTGATAGGTGTTTCCCATAGCCCAATGTGACATCTGCAAGTGTCTTGTTTTGTCCACAACTCAAAGATATTCAGTGAAGGAGTGAAGAAGCTATAAAATAATCACATTTAAGAAGCTGAAATCAGAGAATTTTTACTTGTTGATGACTCAAACTGATTAATCGATTATCAAAATAGTTGGTGATTAATTGAATAGTTGACAACTAATCGATTAATCAATTAATCTTTGCAGCTTTGCAGCTGTTCCGTTAACAGAATTTTCAATGTCAGGGTTTTCAACAGGTCTTATGTTCTCAAGTTAAAACAAACGCACACAGAGGTGATAAAACGATCAGCAGCTGCACACTGAATTAGAGAGAAATAAGCTCATAGTATTACCTCATCTCCTATTGAGCAATCACTTCACCAAATCCTGTGTCAAAACTAAACTAGACACTTCCTCGCCAATATTACAACTATATTTTGGAAAATTAGGCTAAGCTTCAAGTGAACTTCACAAAACAGTCCAAATGTGTTGGCAAGCTCAGCAGTATGTGGACACTGTCAGTAAGATGACTCAGTTTTGCCAATATACTTATTACAAGAGGTAAGTGGACATTGATCAACATTTACTGGAAAGAGTCAAAAGAAAACTGAAAGAGTAGAAGACCATACAAATGTGTCCAAGTTGGACCAGCCGGTGCAGATGTTGTCAGTCTATGTTCTGTTAAAGAGAGACCCCTTTCATACAACATACATATTTACCTGGATGATACAGCTGCATTAAGGTGGACACTTGACAAGTCATCATGTACCAAATCAAGCGAACTAAACCTGTTTATTTCAAAGAGTCAAAAACTAACCATAGCCTACAGAGTGCCATATTGACACTGTATCACACTTCTAAGAAACAAACATAATAATAAAATACTTACTTATACTTATAAACTATACTTAAAGGTCCAGTGTGTAACGTGTTTAGTTGTTCATTATCAAAATCTGTGTTGCCCGTTCACAGACTTGTCCTTTTTCATGAATATTTACCACTACCATCAATTCCAAGTATTCCTTTTGGCTTGAAATTTGACATTTGCATTCGCATGAACTGGGGTAGACGCTCCATATTCATGCGCCATCTTGAAATACATTAGCCGGTAAGGGACATACAGGACATACTGCTCCGCCTTTCGCGTTTTCGCTGTCACATGATAAACTCACAGCTGCTGCTAATGCTGCTAATGGGTATCGTCGCTTCCCGGCCCCGGCAAGTTTGAAGAAGGAAACATGGAGGACCACACGTATTCAAAATCCAAATTTCAGGAACAGGAGTCTTCTTCTTCGCCCAGAAAAAGAAAAAGGATATTGAAAAGAGCAAGAGACCGGCTTTTTGAAGCATGAATGCTACCATAGAGGTAATACGTACTTTGAACTGCGTGGTGCGAGAGAGTTGATTGCGATATATGATCTCAACGCTAGATGGGAGAAATTCCTACACATTGGACCTTTAAACTACAATTCTTGTCATAAATATGCAGCTAACGATTATTTTCAACATGGATTCATTTGCCAATTCTTTTCTCAAATAATCATTTGCTTTATAAAATGTTAGAAAATGGTTAAAACAATTTCTCAGAGCCTATGCAAACGTCTTTAAATTTCCAACCGTCCAAAACCCAAAGATATTCACTTTTACTGTCACATGAGGGGAGAAAAAAGCAAATCTCCAAGTTATTGTTGGGGTATTTTTGTGACCTTAACAGATTATCGATTATGTAATGGTTATCTATTTATTTTCTGTGGATTTACTAATCAACTAATTGTTTCCGCTCTGCAACATTTGCTATAGTGCACATGCTAACTGAACCAATGTTCACATTGCCGATGAGTGTTTTCAATTTTCTATTCTGAGAGAATATATTTAAAATTTGCTATTCTTTCACACCTAATATAATATTAAATTATTCATTAATCGTTATTACTCTGAATTCGTTATTATCTAAGGAAATACACTAATACAAAATATACACACAAAATATAGTAAGTCCCTTGTGCCCAAACAGCCATCCAGTGTCCAGGTGTTCCTCGCTGGTAAATGTCCCAACTTTCAAACTCTAGGTCCCCACTTTGTATCAAAGACTTGAAAAAGATGTGAAAAGTTTGAAGTCTCAAGCCCTAACACAAGATGACATCAGGGTTATTTTTGTCAGGCTTTGCTAAGCTTCCAACACAACAACAGAAGACTTTATGCAACCGTTGTCTGAACAGTACTTCTTGTGATGATTAAACTGATCTTCATGTGTTAAATTGGTGGAGTGTCCCTTTAAGTTTTTGCACTACAGATAAAAGAAATCTCTGCCATTGTAACAAACCATTACACCTCTTCGTGTAATTTTATTCCTACCTCAACAGGTTCTGGCATTATGCCACAGAGATATCAGTTACACATGGTTCTTTGCCTCAACAGGACACTTCAAATCGTTTTATTTTCATGTGTATGTGATATCTTTGAGCTCAGTCATATAGCTGGCTGCTGCTCCACTCTGAGGTTTATGACCCCCAACCCCCCAAGCTAACCCTTATCTCTGTTTGGTAAATCACGGCATTGGCTCAGGGACAACTTTCTAGTCACAAGTGACTGGCTAAGCATGTGAAGTCCAAAAAACACTTGAAGGACTGCAATGCCATTTAAGGAATGTCCCTGTAACTACAGAAAGGATTGTGGTGACGAGTTCACTGTTTGTGGGAATTTGACTTTTACTGCTATTCACTTAGTTGTTTTCTGTAGGGATTCCTGTATATACAACTTGTCAACTGTCTTGTGGCTTTGCTTTTTTCCTAAATGACCAATACCCACATTACTTGACTCTAAGAAAAGTTGCATTTGTTATTTGGGGGATGGGCGTTTAGTCAGTTGAAAACCAGCACTTAAACAGACTTATTCATTTTTGTTGTAACATTATTTAATAGCAGTTATGTTTGCATATTTGCAAACATAACGAATTAGGCCTCAGTTGTTTTGATTATTAATTTCCTGGATTTAAAGCAATACTTTGTAACGTAAATTGCTCTTACAAATGAAAATCCACAAGCAAAAACAGACACCTTTTCTCAGCTCAATACACTCATTAGTTTTGCAGCTACAGTCCTACTTGGTCTGGTAACTTATGGTAGCCTTCATTTATGTTTGCAAACTTCAGGCAAAATTCAGCTTCTTCTTTTTCTTTGTGCTACTGTTACAGTAGGTTTTAGCATGTAGTATTATCCAATACTTTTTCACAGTGGCTCCTGTTCAGTAAAAGTTACATTACAGTCAATCTTTTTTTAATTTTCACATCACTGAAGAGGCTTTCATCCAAACGGTACCAGTAATCATGCCTTGATGTCGAAGGTATGCAGTCAAAAATATTTAGTTAGTCAACCATCAACTAGTCTATATCCACGAGGTTTCATTTCCAGGATTGTTCAGGTGCCGCCGGAAATTTCGCCGGATGTCTCTCACTTCGGCCGGATGTCCCTCATTTCGGCTGGATATCCGTTACCTTCCTCTTTCTTTGTGTTGGCGTTCTAAACTCGGGTGGATTTCTGAGGACTATGGTTAACTGCTCCTCAGATCTCTGCAGGGTAAATCCAGACAGCTAGCTAGACTATCTGTCCAACCTAGTGTTAATTTCGTCAGACAAGACAAGAGTAAATATGTTCGTCAACCTTTTTTTCCGTGACTAAGAAGAAACGATGACGAGACTGCACCAATGTCCAAAAAGGCTGACTAATACTAAATTAACATGCATTATTGTTGATGAAAAAAGACGAGACTAAAATGTTTTGCATAAAATAAAAACTAAGATAAAATCTCTCTTCATTTTCGTCTACAATCGTCTCTACTTTTTCATCATGAGATAGAACTACTGCAGTGCCCGTTTGGAGCGCGTGCCTGTTTCAAACAGGCCAACTGCTTGGTTCCCAGTGTTTTTTCCCCCACAACTTTATCTAACTAAGCGCGGTTCAGTCAGGAGCGGCTCGGCTGCGGCTCATCTAGAGATTCGGCGTGTCATCACACATCCAGGTAGCGATGTGGCCCGGGCGCGGGAGGAAGGAAGCCCGGTTAAGCCTGCTGCAGAAGCCGCTACAGCGCGTAGCGATGTGCCCCGGCCCCGGGCAAGGGAAGGAGACAAGTTTAGCCTGCTGGTGAAGCTGCTCTTAAACAGCTTGCAGAACGACCGGAGAAATTTGTGCAATCTCTGGCAACAAAACAACGTGCTGTAGAGCCCGGGAGCCCTGGCGCTTAGCTATGTGTCTGTTTACGATTGTATTTGCATGAAGGAAGAGGCTCGATATAAAACCAGACGCCTTTAACAAAGTTGCATTCAACAAAAATCATTCAACAAGTGTATTTTGTCAGGTAATTATGACATTTAACCAATATTTGAGATGTGTGAAACACTATTTGACTGAAATGGTTATCAGAAATAATCTCAGAAATAATTTATTTAAAAAAAGACTAAAATGTTTTGACTAAAACTTGACTAAGATCCCTTGAGTACGGTGGCCCTGAAGTGCAAATCACATCAGAAATTAGAAAAACACTTCAACAAATCATAAAACTCAACGGCATTAACTTCTACCGGAAAAGGTAGGGCCTATCTAGCAGAGGACAGACCCTCCTGATTGGACAGACACACTGTCTGTCTTTTGACAGGAAGGCGAGGTGAAAAAACACGGAAAAGTGCCTCATTGTCTATGCTTTTAACAGACGGACTAGCCGTTTCTCATTTCAAAACACTGGATGAAATGGATGTGGAACTGTGAACTGTGCTGTTGGTGAATCAGCATCAGTCTGCTTGCAGGAGGAGAATATTCTGTCAGGAACTTTGCCCGCAACGTGCGAAGGTAGGTAACGTTACCGACACTGATAGGCTTTAATGTAAGCATTAGTCGTTTTCTATTTTTTATCCCATGTCAATAAAATTAAAACTTGTGGGAGTTCATGTTTGTAGTAGTCATAACACTTACCGGTAAGGAGAACTGCATTAATTAATCTTAATTACATTAAGCTTACAGTAGCTAACCGTTTACATTAGCTTGTAGTTTACTGCATTTATGCAACATTAGCTCATTGTCCAGTAGCTTCTAGCTTTCAGACAAATGCAGTGCAAAATATGACCAGCAACTACAAGGTAAACGCTACCAGCTAATGAGCTACCACAGGCAGTATGATATGCAGTAAACTGCAAGTGAGAAAGGGTAAATAGTACTGTAAACACACAAGCTACAAGGCTACAACCAACATATGAAAAATCATAACACCACTGATAAACACCCACTAACACAGTAAAGGCAGCTAGGTGTAAGTGTGTTAAATGGTCAACAGCTGTCAGTTAAGACCATGATGAAGAAACTACACCCCTACACAGTTACATGAAGTACCTTCATGTTACAGTGTGCTTAAATATACTTGTGATACAATTCTAATCTTACCAGGACAGGTTGGATAACTACTGGCCTAACCTAAAGCTTTCTCCTTCTGTCTGCAGTCTTGAAGCAATCCCATCATCGGCAGCTGTGTCTGATCACCACTTCATGTTGAATATACTTGTGTACAGTATATAGTAATGTTTGAATAAATGTTATAATAAAGATACACGTTTCGTTAATGTCTTTTTAGAGCTTGTATACCTAACTAGTTATTAAAACAGGTAGCATCTGAATATAATTCACAAAACCAAGATAAGGGATTAAGCCGGGATTTCCCCGTTATCCTGGATGAATTTAGCCTCGACTCGGTTTCACGAAAGCAGAGGCATATAAATCACCATGGAGATTTATTCTGTGCAGCTAGCCTGCCCCCGACCAGGCTAACAGCCAGGCTAACAGCTAGCCTGCTCCCGACCAGGCTAACAGCCAGGCTAACAGCTAGCCTGCTCCTGACCAGGCTAACAGCTAGCCTGCCCCCGACCAGGCTAACAGCCAGGCTAACAGCTAGCCTGCTCATGACCAGGCTAACAGCCAGGCTAACAGCTAGCCTGCTCCCGACCAGGCTAACAGCCAGGATTTATTAATCCTGGAGCCTTTTCTGATCAACCAGTAGTGGTTTTACCCTATCAGCCTGGATTAAAATACCACAGGTGCATATTGCTGTTTATTTAAGTACTGTTATTATTTAAAGTTGTGGCCATTATTTATTTTTTTTATAATTATTCATGTGACAGTCATTGTTACTGTTATATTGCTGTATGAAGACTGCTGTTCATATTGTTGTTGTTAGAAGTTTGATGAATGTATTTTGGCAGTTGTTGAGATAATTAGAAAAGGCTGATAAAATTTCAAATGTGTTTTAAATGAAGTCTGTTACTAAGGGCAATACATACAATGCTGTACATTTCTATAGTTGACCAATGCACCTTGAATTATTTTAGTTGATTAATTTTTTTTAAAATTCTATAACAATAAAGGATCATGTTTGTTCAGCTTCCATGTGCACTGTATTTGGCATTCTTAGCACACAATTTGTGTTGTCCAGTAAACTGGGACTATAATTTGGGAGGATTGTACAATTTAAAGAACATATCCTAATTGTACAATCCTCCCAAATTATAGTCTTAGTTCACTGGACCAGTAACTATCTAGTGTTGTAGACTACTGTACATTCATATAACAACAGGGAGAGGACACCTCAATGGTTATATGGACCTTATATTTTGCTGGGGGGGAAATAACTGATGAATATACTCTGTTTACAGTGTGCATGGGCTTTATCACTTAATTATCTTTATAGTTTCTAGATTTTAGTCCAATTTCTTCAGTGTCTTTATTTTCTATGTCCACAAGGGATCAAGGCATATACTATGTAGAGAAGGAAACTCGTCCTCTATAAAAAAATAAAAAAATCGAGAAAAAGCATGGCAGATAATAGGCTAGCGGACAGACTGAATGCTAGTCTAAAAATATACATTTATGAACTACTGCTCTTAACTGAAACCATTCAATAAGTCACTGTCATTTGCAAAAACGAACAGTTGTACACTTTGCATTAAAAGCGAGCAGTGGAAGTTAATTTGACTTAGGAAATTTATATTTTAGCCCATGAGAGAGAGGGAAGAACAGAGTGAAAGAGATATTTACGCATCATAGCCTAGAAAATTGATCTTCATGGTAAATTTCCTGAGTAACATTATCTTCTGCTTACTTTTAAGGCAAAGAGTACAACTGTTAATTTGTGCAAATGATTAGTAGCCTAATCCTTGAATAGAATGATTATGACGGTTTCAATTCAGAGCAGTGGTCAGTTAATGTATATTGTCGGTCCGTGATCGTCTGCTACGCTTTCTCTCGCTGTTACATTACAGCGGCGAGCGGCCGTGTTTCTTTTCTTTTTATACAAATAATGTGTTTCACGTCATCATACTTCCACAAGAAGCTGCTGCTCACTCTGTATAAAGTATGTACAATGCGTATTCTCCATTTTGGCATCAGTAAATCTGTGAACAACCTTGCAATCTTTTGAGGAAAGCCGTGGACGCGCATCTATCTGAATTACTTCAGCCTGACTCAACCTAGTCGCTCCTCTTCATCCTGGCTTGGTCTTCGTGAAACGCACTAAGCTAGGATGCACAGATTAGACTAGGTCAAGCCTCGCTTCATCAGTTATCCTGGATTTATAAATTATGCTTTTCTGAAACAGGCCCCAGGTCATAATTTGATGGAAAAATAAAGATTGAAAAACTGTTTATATTATATACACACCCAAAATCTTAGACGCAGACAAACCAGTTAATTTAATGCATTTATTTTTTGAATGGCAATCTCTAATATAGCAAATAATCTATTCAACATTTGTCTTTGGCCACTGTCTCCCTGCTTGTCTTTTGCTGTCCCTCTTCTCCTCCTCATCTCTCCCTTCTGGTGACGCTAGTGCAGCCTCCGTTTGTTCCTTAGTCCCCTGTTAAAAGACAGCAAACACAAGAAAAAGATATACTTGAACGTTATACTTGTTACATGGGAAACTACTCATACACTTTAGCTTTCATTTAACGTTGCTAGTGAAGTTAACAAGGTGCAGCTTTACCTCCAATCCTGCAGCTACAACTGATAAACACACCAATTTCTAAATCTCTGCTAACGTTACGCATATACAGTAACGGCTTATAAAAAGAGATGAAAATGCCACCGGACATTAAACTTTACGAACACAAATGGCATAAAAGACAGCAACCCAGCTAGCTAACAGCCTAATGTTAAATGATAGGTTCAGTTAGCTTAACGTTAGCTCGGGGTGTATCTACCTAATTATAATAGCAATTTGTACCAGCATTAATGCGTTAAGCTTTACATGGATGTAACGCATTAAAGGTTATACCAAATGTACGGCAAACACTAAACATACTTACATTTAAATGTTAATTGTGCCATCAGCGATGCCGGTCGAACTCCCACTTATGTCCGCCATTGTTTTGTTTTCTTAACGAGCCGGCAAAGCCGCGCGCATAGAATTGTGGGTGATTTGGGAGCGCGAAAGACAGACTGTCAGACTGCGTCTGTCCAATCAGGAGGGTCTGTCCTCTGCTAGATAGGCCCTAACTTTTCCGGTAGAAGTTAATGCCGTTGTGTTTTGTGATTTATTGAAGTGTTTTCCTATTTGCTGTCGTGTTTTCATATTTGCTGTTGTGTTTTTAAATTTGCTGTCGTGTTTTCCTATTTGCTGTCGTGTTTTCCTATTTTCTGTCGTGTTTTTCAATTTGCTGTCGTGTTTTTCAATTTGCTGTTGTGTTTTTCAATTTGCTGTCGTGTTTTCCTATTTGCCGTTGTGATTTGTGATTTGTTGTTGCGTTTCTCTAATTTCTGTTGTGATTTGCACTTCAGGGCCACCGTACTTGAGTTCTCTTTTGACTAAAACTAGACTAAAATGATGAGGCTTTTAGTTGACTAAAACTTGATTAACAAAAAAAGATATGTGAATGACTAAATATGACTAAAACTAACAAGGACATTTGGCACAAGACTAAGACTACATTAAAAATAGGTGACAAAATTAACTCTAGTCCAATCTGACTTTTCTGTTGCACGACTAAAACAACTTTTGAACATACACATGTTCCACCAAAACAAGTTCCTTCCCGAGGCTTCCCGTTGTTCTACATCCGGCCAAGACGATTGTGATTGGTTTAAAGAAATGCCAATAAACCAGAGTACGATTTTGTCTTTTGCCAATAGAAAGTTCTTACTGAACAGATTTAAAAAGTTTCAAAGTTGCCGTGTTGCATTTTGTCCCTCACATGCTGCACTTGTGTGTGTGTTCCTCATTTGGGACAGCATTACAACGTGGACAGAGATAAAAACCTCATCCCTAACATGAACATGACCTTGGGCATGGTGATATCCCCAACGCTGTGCTCTGATTGGTCGGTCGGCGGCACAGCCCACTCCAAAACCACTGCCAGTTGCCCGCAGCACTCTTGGGCATCTGTGTGTGTGCAGCTGCATGTGCAAACATTTGTGTGTGTCTTTGTCGGTACAGAAGAGACAGCACAGTGACGGCAGTCAGTTGTTTCAAGCGTGTGTGTGTGTGTGTGTGTGTGTGTGTGTGTGTGTGTGCGCAGCATATTTAACAGCATTGGTGCACTCTGGTGTCTTCAGTCTTACGGTGGCAAACGCTCTGGGCATGTAAAAATTTAGATTTCTAGATTACATTTTCTCTTCGTTAATTTTTTCTTACTTTTATGAGATTTTTGTTAAGGCAGACGTGTGTGCATGTGTTGGTGTGTGTAGTGGGGGAGTTATGAGGGTGCTCAAAGAGGGAGGAGCCCTTGTCTTCCCTCATTGGTTAACAGAGGCCCTCCCTGCTCCCTTTTAAAAAGCCTGCTCTCTCACCTGAGACACAAAACAGCTGCAGCCGCTCACCCATTCACCTGTCCCTCATCTGTTTTAAGAATACATTTATTCCAAAAGAAAATAAAGGAACAATCCGGGGACCAATTTAAGGATTTTTTTATTTATGAAGTAAGTATGCCTGCTTTGCTTAAAAAATGTTGTTCATTACGTGCATGAAAAAAAGGTTACAAACCCTGGAATGATGGAAATTCTCCAAGTAGTTCTTTGGAGCAAAAGTCTTTTCTTGGCTCTACTTTTCAAGCTACAGTAGGGTGTGTGTTGTCTTCCCGTCGACTTTTTCCAATGTTTTTGTTGCATTATTCAACACTTTTTTTAAATTCATGGTCAATAAACCTAATTTATATGACATTATACCTAACTTTGAGTTAAAATTAAATTAAAATATGAATTATTTTGACTAATAGTTAAGATCAGGGGATGTTGAGTGGGTCACATACTGAGTTAGGTCAACGTTAAGTCAGGATACTGTTTGGAAACCATGTGTCAAATGCTATAAAATTGAATAAAACACCCACCATTTAATGGAAGTAGTCAAATGTGACCCGAGGATAACATGAGGGTTAAGGAAAACACACTGGCTTTCACTGTTACAAGTGAAGTAGACCAGAGTCTCAGCAGTGTGCATTGCTGGAAGGAATTTTGCTTTCAGGTGTCTGATGCAAGAGTTTGTTTGGGTGGAGGAATATCAGATAGGAGAGTTTTTCAGAGGGAAGACAGGAGGTTTTAAACTGATTTGTTGCAAGAACTGATCTACTAGTTCAAAGTGTTCTTTTAATTTGAAACTATGCAAAAGTTTGGAGAAGTTAATTTTTTCAGCTTTTCGATTGTCAATGAATGTTTGATCTTACCATCTGTACACATAGTGACAAGACATTCCATAAATCAAATGAAGCTATGAACATAACTGATATTTCTTGATCTGCAATTCAATGCATGCAGTTTTTTGGCCCTACTAACTAACCTAACTTGTTGACTTAGAACACAGTTCAGTAGTTTCTGCGTGATGTTCTTTAATGCTTTGGGTTACTCTGTGAACTTGCTAACAGGAAGTGTGATTACTGATAAGTTTGGTTGATTTGCTTGTCTTTTCCTGTTTTCTATTTTCACAAGTAGGGTTGGGTACCGTTTGGATTTTTACGATTCCGATGCCGAACCGGTACTTTTAAAACGATTTAGATTCCTAACCGATTCCTAAACCGATTCTTGAAAAACTGAAAAATGACATAAAAGAAAAAGGCTTTTTTATGGAGTTTTTTTAAAATTGAAAATTATTTAAATTGAACAATATATTAGCGTTTTAAAGTACTTAAATATATAATAAGTAAACCTAAGTCACCTAACCCATAACTACAATAATGTAACAAATAACAGTTACACTATTAACAAATAACAACAAAATAAATGTTGTTGAGTTGGTATGCCAACCAGCTTCAAACTTTAGCAGTTCTTTTGCAGAAAAATTACCATATTTGCCTTCTCTGGCAAGATAAGACACCTCTCCTGACTTATGGCATGTCCTGCACAGGAGAAAACTCTCTCACATGGTTTCCAAGAGGCCTGGACACACAGGGAGGAGTTAGAAAGGGCAGACAGTTTGGGTAAGCTGTCCTGCCTCCCCCACCACCAGGCTACAGGGTCTTGTCCTGAACGATAGACTAGCAGAGCAAGTGTAATATGTTTACTAGTGATCACGAGCAGTCAATGAATGGTTAATATGCTTTTACATACGTTTTGGTGAGCCCAGAGGGAAAATATGGCATTTTAAAAGTAGCCTACATTAACGGTAGCTAGCTAACGGTAGACTACAGAGAAAGTGTGATATTTTTATGTCCATTTCGGAGCTTGTACAAAAAGCCGTCTACAGCAGTGATTGTAGAGTGCATGTCTGAGAATAGCGCGGACACGCGCTTCACACCGTGAGCGGGCACGTGTGCCACTCGGCAGAAAATGGAGAAAGAAAAATAGAGTCTGCCGCTGTCCGGAGCGACAGAGGGAAAATATTTCAGTCGGAACCGAAATTTGCGTTCTAATCCGGTCTGAATACTACCGTTTGCGTAGGAACCGGTTCCATAGTGGAACCGGGTTTTGGTACCCAACCCTATTCACAAGTCACCATGCATGTTTATTCTGCTTTCAAAATTAGTGACAGCACGTTGGACAAACTGAAATTATTTTAATGCTGGTCATCATATCTAAGACAGTTTTAGACATCTAAGACAAAAGATGGAATATATTGTTTAATCAAGAAAAAGCTGTAAGCTTAGTTGTGTGTGTTGGCCAGTGTGTGGCCTGGCCCAGTATTAAAACCAACAGCTGTAAACACAAGTCTGAAGGCATCCCAGGACACAATGGGATCCAAACGCTCAGTCCACTTTCAGAAGTGGTCAGAGGTGCATTTGTCTGCATACAGTATTAGCATTTCAAATGTATGTCTTCTCTTTGGGAGGATTAAATTAAACGTAAGCAGGAAAACAACTTCCAGCAACACAGGTTGGTGACGAGACGTCCCAGTTTGCCCAGGTTTGTCCCAGTTTCAAGCTGGGTGTCCAGTGTCCCGACAAATATCTGTTAAACACTCAAATGTCCTGGTTTTTGACATTCACTACGAAATTGTCCCGTTTTCACCACAATTGGAATAATAATATTACACTTGTTTTCAGCGCTTTCATTATTACCCAACCCAAAAAACATGAACAATGCACACACACCATCAATCAATGTGTCACTGTCATAGGGCTGTTATATTATATATATATGTGTGTTATTTATATATGTGACATTACGCCTGAAACACCTCTTTCTGACAGAAACTGTCAGTAAGCTAAGGGTTAGCTGTGATGCTGAAAAGAAAGTCCTGATTTGCTTAAGGCAGACACTATGGATGTCGACATTGTTGTTGATGTTGCTGTGGATGCTTCAACACAAGGCAGTGAAGCCTATTCTAATAGTTATCCTGTACTTCAAACGAACTGACCGGGTTACGATCAAGATTCTCAACTTCACATCAATCCCAGGTGATACAATTATTTTTGGAAGTCCACGCAGTGGAACATAGGGAAACCAGCAGACAAGCGCTAGGCGAAGACATTTGCCCATTTCAAGACAAGGGGTGTACACTGTCAGTTCGCCATGTGTTTATCTGGCATGAATGCCCCTTTAGAGCAGATCTTTTCCATGATGAATAACTCCTGGGTGGACGAGAGGAACTGTATGGGACTGACAACTCTGAAAGCACCACTCATTACATGAATAAACATTGATGATAGCTACGCAGAGTTCCAGGGAAAGCGCAATCTCCTAGAGAAGATCCACTCCTCAGAAAGTGTTCTTCCTAAAAGGTATCTTTATTTAAAGGTTCGTCCTCGGTCTTTGTTATTAACGAGGTCACATAAGATGACTTTGTCCACGGCATCTGACATTTTCGAGAAGCCCAAGAGATACATTACGAGTGCATCAAACATCTTGGGCAATTTGATTTTCCTGGAACACGCAAAGGAATAGACCCAGTATGCATTGTTTTGATTTCTTTTTCTTTACATTTACCGGCAGATTGGGCATGGGGAGTGCATTGTTCCCTCCAGCCAGTTAAAAACCACAATGCATTGTTGTCTCTGAAGTGGTCACTCCAGATGCATGTGGATACGCATTCTAACTGCCAGGTGGACTGAGCTGTCCACTTGTAATCGCATCACCCAAGACACATGTTAATGCCAGGTCTGAACAGGGCCTATGGTAATCATAGGTGTGAACTGCAGTCAGTTTCATCTATGCAAAACTGATACTGCGTCAAAGCCGGGCCTCTGTGGCATGTTACCAAACGTGTGCTTCCATAGTGATATGGTTGTCACAACAGCACAACTTGGCAATGACAAGTGAAAACCGCCTTCTCGCCACACAGCAGAGAGCGACAGTGAGAGATTAGGTGTACTGGCCTGCGTGATGCGGTTGTTAACGGTAATATAGCCGCTTTATCTCTGTTGGCTCAAAGATATTAGAGGTTTAAAGATCACAGGGAAAACAACTGCCTACCAATTACTGAAACTTTTTGTTTTACCTTGTAGACCCAACTGCATGGGGTCTGGGTGGAGAGTTGTAACACCTGTTTGCAGGTTGACTGTACACACTGCGATGTAAACATCCCGCTGCTAAACCACTTTTCAGTAGAAACTGTTATTAAAAGTTAAGTTCCCAATACAAGACTTCAAAGTCGCCGGTTCGCTGTACTATTCAAATTACACAACTTGCTGTCTTGTTGTTATCTTTTCCCACTACTTGGCTGACGGTAGGGGCTCACACACTACTAGATCTTTCACCAGGGGAATCCCATATTCTAGTCTCCAAACTACGTTTCTGTCACGAAAACACACGCGAGAAGTGACACGGGAAGAGGTGTAATTCCATACGTGTGACAGGATTTTTGGATGTCCGTCAGAAACAAGAAGAGAACGTTTAGACATAGCCATGTCAGGGGGTGTTTTGTTGTTGGCACACATAATCACAAAATAGCCTGTTTCCACAGATCTTTACTATTTATAGCCTGTTTTCTCTATTAGCAACAACTTTGGTCCATGTTGCAAATGCAACACACACAGTCAAGAGTGTAACTTTGGTTTGAGAAGTGGGGGGGGGCGCAAAACAGGGGGTCCTATACCAGTAAAATGTTTTTGATTTGAATCCCAATTCCTGCATTCTACATACATTTAGAGACTATGATGATACAAAATCCAGGAAATAATTAAGTTGATCATGATGATAAATTCTGCCAGATAGAATAGTACTAAACTATATATAAGAAAAATTATTTCTTACTTTATTTATTGTTTGTTATAGGGGCGATCGCCAAGACTTGACAGAATAATTTTATAGAGTCAATAATGTTCTCAATTTGAAAGTGGGGACGACACAAACTGGGTTTTTGAAAAGTGTGGAAATTACACCCTAGCACACACTAAAGTAACAGGCGACACCTCCCCCTTGTTTTCCCTCAGCCCGTAATTTTGATCCCCAACGCAAATTTGCATTTCCTATGATTGTGAAGGCATGACCGGCCCTACTCTGCCTCTGATTGGCTAGTATTCTTAGCCTTTGCTGGTTGGATTGGTTAGGATAAGCATATTCGCATCCCCGAAAGCTCCAGATATTTATCCTGCTAGATATCTGGAATGTGTCAGCGACGTACCAGGGGGCCTCTCGTCTCACGTTTTTGAACAGTTCACACATCACGCTCGAGCATGTGCACGCAAGCGCCGAGCCAATGGTGACTTACCTCCGATATGGGGCTTTTTGTCAGGAGCTCCAAAAACTGTTGGCGAGTGGAAAATCTGAGCTTAAGTCCTGTAGTGGGCACTTACAGTGGGCCATAACAAACATCCGTTGGTAGTTTTCACAAGCTGATTTTTAGAGTAGTGATCTGTACTTGTGTACCGTTTTGAGGTACTTGTACTTCTATTATTTCCGTTTTTATAATTTTTCATAGTGTTACTATTTAGCTCACACAAACATATCCTGAACAAACAATGAATGCTGTTCAATTGTTTTGTTGCTGTCTGTTATTTCTGTGTTCCTTTAATTGTAAAGTGCTAGATATAAACAAACTTCAAGGCAAAAATGGAAGTAAGTAATATCAGTAGTGAAATGAGTGTATGGGTGAGTGTAACATGAAGTGTGTGTTAAGGCCCAGACACACAGAGCCGATAATCGGACGTTGGACAGTCTGGCGAGGTCAGTGACTCAAGTCTGTTCGGTGTGTTCCGTGCCGTCGTCCGTCCGAGGGGCCGTCGTCCTTCATTTTGGCCAATTTGACATGTATAATCGGCGGGGCGGGCACCGCCGGCAGTCGGACTCAAATGACCCATCTGATTGGTAGAGTGCTAACCCAGAAATGGGCAGCAGAATGAGCGTGACTAGAGTCTCTCAAAATCTTTGTTGATATGAAATGAAGACAGATTCAGTAACTGCATGGCCTATTTCTCGCTTAAAATGTTTTCAGAAACACGTTTCGGTGAACTATTTTAGTACAATATGAGATCGTATTGTGAACAAGCCACCATGACAGTCTGTCTTTGAATTTCAGGAGAAACCAGACCCACGTGACGGGTTCATCCAATCAGCTGCCGGTTTTCATTTTTGGGCGACAATACAGATTAGCGCCACCTGCTGTTATGGAGATGTATTACGTCTTGTCTCTTTGGTGTGTTCTGAGGCACTTTTTTGACCAGTTTTTGACTGATCAGCCCAACTGCCTTTTCTGCCGACGGTTGGCCATCTGGTTGGTGTGTAAGCAGCTTAAAAGGAAAAGTCAAAATATAGTGGCTAAATGAAGAACCCGAGTGTACCCGGGGTGGTGCATGGCGGTGAGACAAAAGCGACCAGCGCATAGTTGGCAGCCATCTTAAATACATGTGAGCCAGGCCGAACCGAGGAGATCTCCTCCTGACGATCCTGGCCTAGTTGTCATACGTCGCTACATTTCTGAGGGGAATATTTTACTTTTTACTCATCCACATTCGTTTCACACTTACATTGCAGATCAAGATTTTACAAACACTTGGCCAGCTACAATATTACATTATGTTTACATGTTCTATAACAATAATGTAATAGTATAGTTCAATATATACTATGCTTTTACTTTTGTTGCATCTTTTTTAGTTTTTCCACCCATCAACCTTCCTGTTTTGGTTCACTCTCACCACTTCCATAGTGTCATTTTCGGCTGCAGCAGCTGTTGTGAACGAGATAACCGACTGTGCGCTTCTCTTCTAGGCACCAATTGGCAGACAGAAACGTTAGCGATTAGCTGGTGAACACAGTGGAGCATTTAGCTGCTATAGAGCCAGATATTTGCACAAATACTTTAAATTGTGCTCTGGCATTCCATTGGAATTGGCGTCACCCATTTGCTGCTGTAAATACTTTGAAACAAAAGAGAATTTGGGAGCTACATTTTTCTGGTGTGACACCTCCGTTGCTGTGGCTGTGTACGTGTAGCTTTGTTATGTGTTTCGCCCGGGCTCCACCCAATCAAAGAGCTAACTGTGTAAGTGACAAACAGCCCTGTAAATAATTTGGCTGTTAGTAGCTATTTATAATCACATAGGCTTTGTTCACTGTCTTTTGCACTTCTTAAACAACTTAATGATGAATGCTACTGATGGAAAATGTGTGTTCCCCTGTGCAGCACTGTTGGCTTTTTTTTCTTTAATGGTAGTGGATGAGGCTGAGTAAACCATAAACAAGCAGCCTGTTATTGGTGGCCATCAGGCCATCTCTTGAACTCGTTGCATCTTTGACCTGGTTTCAGGGTTTGTTGACTCAACTTTCTATGTTCCTCGAACATTGTAATATCTTCCTAAAGATAGATTAGACCCAAATGAGACATCAATTAGTATTTGTATTATATATTGTATTTTACTAATAGCCATTATAAACAAAATATAGTTGTTAGCTCCATAAATCAAGCTTGTGTGAAATGGAAATAGCAATAAAGCTAACAGGACGGCAGCCCTGCTAGTGTTGGTGGCGCTGTGTGAGGCGCCACGGTTGCATCATGTCCCAGCTTTCCTCTTCAAGGTAACATAACAAACAATCCCTCAGTTCCAGGAAATGAGATGGACTGATTTGCAGGGTAGAGAGCCCCATTTTCCCCAAAGTGTTCTTCATCCGATGCCAAAAGACCCCGTTGAGGCCGAAAAAGCCAGACAATATATGCTTCTGCAGGCTTGTAATCAGCTGCAAATGAGCATTCCTGTGGTGATCTTGAATGTCAGTGATTTTTAAGCCTTTTGCAAGTATAGCCACTGTTGTTGGAGATGTGAACCCAACATCTTCAAAACTGTCTTAGTAAAAAAGTTTCTCTTTTTCTATAGGTCTTTTGTAACAACTTCTAGCAGAGGTTGAGGAAGAAGCACATCATTGCCTTGTGAATACCAAACCCTGAAATACTGAAAACTGAACTTCTCCGCCTCTCGCCCTGCCGTGCACCACTATGCCAGGAGCCGTGGATCGTATGGAGCTAAGTAAAGTCTCCACAGAGGCTGATGATGACAGCAACGACAGCCTGGATGACCGCTTCACTGAGCCCATCGACTCTGAGAAGGCCACCATTGACAGGTCAGCAACCATGATGTCAAGATTTTCTGCCCCCATATTAGCAGGCACCACCAGTCATTTTACATTTAGATTGAGGCAGTTATTACAGCAGTGGGACTTTGGGGGCTGCTCAGAATGATCTAACATTGTTGATTGACAAGGAGGCGGCGACTGGTGTGTGGTGGCAAGGTTTTAATTTTCACTAGAGATAGTCCGATGCCATTTTTTGCTTCCCGATACCGATTCTGATACCTGAACTTGCGTATCGGCCGATACCAAGTACCGATCCGATACCAGTGTGTCATATATTTTATTATGTTTTAACAACTGTATACTACTATCCCTGTATGGATGTGATATGATTTCTATCTTTGTTGTCGGTCTGGCTCAGGTTAAACTCTTTGTGAAACATGAACAAACACAAACAATGAACGCCACAGAACTTTCTTTTATTATCCAGTTTGACAATCCGTTATAACGGAAAAAGAACATAAACTTCTTTAATGTAGATTTTCTTTAGGGCTTTATTATGTGGTATCGGATCGGTGCATAAACTCCAGTACTTCCCAATACCAGCGTTTTAGGCAGTATCGGAGGCGATACCGATACTAGTATTGATATCGGAACATCTCTAATTTTCACACACTCTAAGTGAATTAAAAGGTACTTTTTTTTCAACCTGGACCCCATTTTCCCATGCTTGGTGTCTAAGTGACTAATGTGAACAAAAATTGTTGAAATTGGACCAGTATTGAGCAACAGTGCTGTAACCGGCAGTCCCGAACCAGGGTGCAATGTAATCATATAGGGCAATTGTATGCCGTCAATTTCCATCCACTAAAAGTGCTGTTTTTGCCACTGACAGGCTCAGGTTGTTATTTTAAATGTCTGACAACATTATGAAAAGGTTAGACCTTTTTGTTAAAGAGTAAAATCTTTTTTGTTTAACCAGAAACAGCACATAGAGCGCTATCACTGACCTCTCCACACTCCATTCAAATAAACAATCATTTTAGCGTGTATAGAGCCAACATATTTCCACATGTTAATGGGTGAATTACGGGTTTATTGCAACCAAACTAGAGTGGTGATTGTTGGAACAGTGGAAAGACGAACCACAACAGCTTTTGATTTTATATTTTGTTTCTGTCGACTTTGAACCCAACACCCAATTTAGGTCAAGCGATCCGTTTGCTCTCACAACACAAAGGATACAGTTGATGGCGAGATGCCAGGCTTTTTACATTTTGTGTCGTGAAATGTAACCTAAAAGTTGACATAATATAAAGTGAACTGTCCACAGTGTATGCATGTGTTCATTTATGCTTCTTTTTTTTCCCCCTGCAGTCAGTTTATGGATGACAATGAGGACGGAGAAAGCCAGAAGTTCCTGTCAAATGGTTTGATGAAGAAGAAGAAATATGACGAATACCATGAAGAATATGTAAGTAGTTTGCTTCCTGCAATTACAGTCTGTTTATTCAAAGTAAGCCTTGCCACATTAGTCACTGTGAGAGCAGCCATAAAGGTTGTTAGAAGCTGGTATAACAGTATGTTAGCAAACCAAAAATATGAGCTCTGCAACAAATCACATAACACTGCAGCAAATGTATTTTTAAACATTAACTTTTCCAGTACAAACCCAACACTATGGATTTTATTTAGAGTGTATTGGACTAAAAAGGCATGAGGAAAAAGGAAATGTTGCACTTACGTGTTGAAGTAGAAGTTGAGTGTGAATGGGTTAATTCAATAAAACTTAACTGTATCCAACAGTGTAGGAGAATGTGATGGTGTATACAGTATTTCCTTGAATTACAGCTTGTTGGTGACAAAATGTTTACTATTGGCATTAAAGTCTTGTGTGGTTTGCTGCATCATGTACCTGTGCATGCACATGCCAAATGTTTGCTATCTTTCTTATTGCAACGTCTACACTACCGATGAATTGTCAATTTCGTCAATTATCTGAGACCGATTTTTATTTCAAAGGCAGACTTTTCAGCAATGTTCATTTGTTTTCCTCATTACATATCCCTCTTCCTTCTTTCTTTTCTCTCTGAGCAGCATCCCGGCCACACCTCCTTCGGGATGTCTGTGTTTAACTTGAGCAACGCTATCATGGGCAGCGGCATCCTGGGCCTGTCCTACGCCATGGCAAACACCGGCATTGTGCTCTTTACGTAAGTACTACTGCAGCAGAGTAGATGTTGATATTATTTCTCTAAAACCTTTCATTTTCTGTGTATCGACATTCCATCGCCTATTGCCTATCTATTCTGGGATAGGGGGGAAAAAAACGCTCTGGCTTGTTTGTATTTCTTTAAACCAATCACAACTGTCCTGGGCGGCACTAAGCTCCGATAGCGAGAAGGGAGGGACGCTAGGCTTTATCCCACCAATGTGGGTCCATTAGCACTATATTTTAAGTATATATGTTGTTATTGTGTACTGTACATTTCGCTGTAATCAGTACAATGTAGTTTTGTAAATCAAAGTCAAAGTTTTGATGACATTTAAAGATGTAAAGAAACAAGAAAAAAGAGTCTACAACCATGCTAGCAGCTCTGTAAAGCTGTTCTAAGACACGTGCCGAGCTAAATGCTATTGTCAGCATGCTATCATGTTCACAATGACAATGCTAACATGCTGACGTTTAGTGGGTACAGTATAGGCCTAATCATAACCATCTTAGTTTTTTAGCGTATTAGTGTGTTAGTATGCTAACATTTGCTGATTAGCACCAAACACACAGCACAACTGAGGCTGATGGGAATGTCACTAGTTTTACAGATATTTGGTCATAAATCAAACTATTAAACAAATAAGAAATCTGGCCTGATGATGGCACTAGATGAAGAGTCATGGCTTTATTACATTTCATCCTGAAGGGGGACATGAATGCGTTTGAATTTAATAAAGTAGTTGTCGAGGCATTTCACCGAAAACCACCACTGCTGGTGGCGCTAGTGGATAAGTATACATGGGATACATGGCTAAGTGTTGGCTGGCCAGTGGGACAGAATTAACTCTCGCAAAAATATAAATGATAATCACATTACCACCTGGAATATAGATTAGCTCTGCCACACAGACATGTTTGAACTCCCTGTGGCCGCAATTCCTCTGCCATATTTCTCCCAGCTCTGTCTGCCCCCATGCATTATCGGCATTCATGGGTGGCTTTAAACATCCGACACCCTGCTGTCACCGTACACCTCCTGTCCACTATCCATGCCCCTGCTGCCTGGCCACCTCATGACCTGGTGGTGCTTTAAGGAACAAGAGAGCACTCCTCTGAAGCTCAGTGTCAATGGAGTAGATGAATATCACAATAGCTACTTAAATTATAGCAGAAAAGGGAATAATAATGAACTCCTGCTATCTTCTGCCACACATTTCCTCAGACACCACCAGCACAAAAACCTTCTCCATACTGTTGACTTTTCTCTTCTTCTTTTTCCCCTGCATCGTTTCAGTCTCTTTCCCTAGATAGAAAGGATTCAAATTACCAATACTGACTTCATTCACACAGGGGTTGTTTTCATGTCTCATTTTTGCACTGATCACTGACTTTTGCTTTCCCTTTCTGTGCAGAATCCTCCTCGTCGCTGTGGCCAGCCTCTCCTTATATTCTGTACATCTTCTCCTTATGACAGCTAAAGAAGGAGGTTGGTGTTTTAAGTTCATTTCAGTTCAGATTCCTTTGTGGAATCCCAACTAGAGGCTGACAACTATTTACAAATTATGTTTGGGTCGGGGTTGACCTACTTATGGTGCTTCGAGCAATTCTTAGTCTAAATACAGTGTAAAAATAACAAAAAATTATGGATCTGCTGTCTGTGTTGGGCTATTCTTGTTCAGTGCTGGGGTTTGCTACGTGAACGTCCCACATCGGCTATTTCAGGTGGAAAATATTCAAGTAACAAACTCTGTGCTTCAGCCGGTTCTGACAGAAAAAAACTGAATGCCTGTCGGGTTCAGGTTGGGCTCAGTTACTACTCTCTCTTGCTCAGGTTCGGACAGAATAATGAAGCCCAAGTCACATTCTAGTCCCAACCTGGGGTCACAAGATAAATCTAAGGGGTTGCGTGCCGATCACCTGAGTAGTAAACAAATTCTGCTGCACAAATGTTGCATGTTTGTTTTTTACACTTTTTATCCAATCTTTGCTTCCTTTTTTTTTGTGTGAAATACTGTTAACGATCAATACTTTTACCTCTTCAGGCCTGTCTTTCAACTGCTTACAACTAATAGACATGCAACCTATGACTAGGGGTCACAAGTACATATTGCTTAGTATTAAGGGGTCAATAGCCAAAAAACATAAAAAGGTTGGAAACTTGTGCTCTAACACTAACACTATTGGCAGAACTATCTTTTTGTACTGATCCACCCCCTTGTGGTCATAAAAAGAAGTTGTGCTTGAGATGGAATATACTTCAAATTAACCTGATGCTTTTTGTTGCTGTTCTTGTTATGATGCCTGAAATACATTTCAGCTAATGTGAACGTGTCTGTTCTGGCAGGATCCCTCATCTATGAGAAGCTGGGAGAGAGAGCATTTGGTTGGCCTGGGAAAATGGCAGCATTTGGATCCATAATTATGCAGAATATTGGAGGTAGGCTGTGAATTTGTGTGTGTGTGTGTGTGTGTGTGTGTGTGTGTGTGTGTGTGTGTGTGTGTGTGTGTGTGTGTGTGTGTGTGTGTGTGTGTGTGTGTGTGTGTGTGTGTGTGTCTCAGTTTGATTTGAAAAAGCAAGAGTTAACTGCAGTGTAAAGGTCTCAAATCATGCTCATTTTTAGGTTCATACTTGTATTTTGGGTTTCTACTAGAAAATGTTTACATGTTTTAATGTTAAAAAACACTTAATTCTTTATTCTGTACCTGAGTTGTTCAGCGTTTCCGGGTTTTCCACATCTGCGCTCTATGAGTCTCTGCACCGTCATTGCAGCCGGGGAATGACGGTAACAGCCCTGTAGCAGCACTTTCTATATTATATATATATATAGTAACATTGTGACATCACAACCGTAAGGAAGTCCTGGCGGCTCGTTTAAAGGCACAGTTTCTGAATACAGGCTGTGTGCATTTCTCTGTGGATTGACCGTTTTGATACTTGATACTTTCACAGTATTTAAATAGCACCTCAACCTGCTTTATATTTACAAAAGACATGGATATCTCACTTTTTACAAAATGGGACCTGTAATAAAATTGCTAAAACTATGTGTGCATGTAATGTAGCTTCTCTGTCTGACTGAAGTTTCTCTGTCATGTCCTGCAGCCATGTCCAGCTACCTCTTTATCGTGAAGTATGAGCTACCTGAAGTGATAAGAGCCTTCTTGGGTTTAGATGAAATATCTGGGTGAGTGTGTGTGCTTGCGTTAGAAGATAACCATTGTGTGTGTGTACAGTATTTACAGTAAAGGCTTTAACCCCTGTGATGTGTTTGCAGTGAATGGTACCTGAACGGGAACTACCTGGTGGTGTTTGTGTCCATTGGAATCATTCTGCCTTTATCGATCCTTAAAAATCTGGGTAGGAACTCACTTAACACCAGCCATTGTGAATAGAGAGGCGAAGTCCCTCGCCTTCCAGTGGATCACCATGGGACCGGACCTTATTTCGGAGGCAGGAAATGTATGGTAGTGAACGGGGAGAGACTAATTATTTTTTGATCCCATTTGAATTGAGCCATGAATTACACATATGACGTTTGTCCATTGAACAGATAATTTTGCAAGTGAAGAAAGTCACCGTTTGTCGTAAAACTGTTTGAAGTACAAGACTGTGAAAAAATACATAATTACAAAGTCTACTCACTTCAAAGTCGCATGGGCGACGTCTCGCTAAAGATGCGATACTTCTGTTTGGTACCGGGACGTAACGTTACTTGAACGAGCAGCGGATCTTGCTCGTTTTTATCTCTTCCCGGCTGATAAAACGTTGCTGGATAAAACATATGAAGTAAGATAACGTTACGTGTGCTGTGGAACCAAGCTAGGCTAGCTGGCTAGCTAGCAAGCAAGTTGCTGTAAATCATGTGAGACGAGATATTTACTTCACTGAGCGGTTTCACACAAAACTAAGCGGTAATACGACAAACTGAGACTTTCTTCAGTTGCAAAAACCTTTTTTTCAATTGACCAACATCATATCACAATTCAACGGGATAAAAAAAAATAATAAGTCTCTCCCCGTTTACTGCCATACAATTTTTTTTCTCTCGAAATCAGGTCCCATGGTGGTCCTCCGGAAGGGGAGGGACTTCGCCTCTCTTTTGTATATTGTTCAACAATTTTACCACATGCTCTGTAATTCAGTATTCAGATACTAATTCAGAAGCAGGATCTATGTCACTTCCTGAAGTTGGGAGCTATTTTCTTTGCAAGTTCTTGCAGCTGTCTGTATGCAACTTGGCCAAACCAGACGTAATGTAACACTAGTGAAGCCCTTAGTCAGCTCTGGCAATTAGGAGTTACTGTAAGGGAACACTGCTATTAAGCGTGCAGTCAGCTCCAACACTCAGATGTAATTTATGAGTGCAGATCCGCCTCAGCTTGCTGAGCTCCAAAAAGGCTACACACTGAGCCCGCTGCACAGATCATGTGATTAAACCAGTTAGACATGAAGAAGCAAAGAAGATTAAAGCCTCAATTTCATTGAATAAATGACAACAGCATTTCCGATTTTGGTGTTTCAGGCATTAGATTTGTATTCATGGGTATTATGTTTGATCTCTGTTCCATCCAGACCTTATTAAAGATTTGATTCCCACTGCAGGTCAAATCTAAACTGCCGCTCATATCAAATGTATGTTTTGTTTATGTAACGATGCATCGTGAATCGGTTAAAAGTGATATAATGTGTAAAGATTATAACCGTTTGACATAAAAAAATGAATTGCAATACAATTTTTAAAACGCCTAGGGCGGATCTACTTTTGATTTCACTTGTTTGGCTTCAGACGTCACTATGGCTTCTTAGTTCCTTTACTTGAAGATATTTTTTATAATTTATTTAGTTATTTTGATGTTCTCTCCTCTTCAGGCTACCTGGGCTACACCAGTGGCTTTTCCCTTTCCTGCATGGTCTTCTTCCTGGGTGTGGTAAGTTCAGCTCTCTAAAAACTTTTTTTTTAAATCATGAGCAAAATGTTGGATTCAGTCACAGTTAGTAGATTTGGGAGAGGGTTGTTCATGTTTACATTTATTCTTGAAATGGCTTATGCTGTGTTCACACCACCTGCTTTTCGTGCAAATTGCTTGGCGGGATTACATACAACGTAATTGCAAAGACGCGAATAGACGCAAATTCGCGGCAGGCGTACAAATGACAAGACGCTAACTTTGCGTCATTCTTTTATCAAAGTGTGTTGAAAATATTTCAGTAGTAACGTGGCGCAAAGCGGATTTACACAGCCAGTGTGAACACAACATTGGACCATAGGAATAACATGCATTCATTTTTAAAATGGGCGTAGTTCCCCTTTAAGAATGTATCCAATAACTGTGTGTATGTGAAAGGGGTCACTAGCAATGTTGTGTTTACAGCTTGTTTCTAAGCTCATGCAGTTTCAACAACATAGCAGAACCAGATTGTTAACTAGCTGCCGCTTGACCCTGTCCTCCCTACTGAGAGTTAAGGACCTCCAACATGACCGCCACACAGTGTATTACATTGTTTAGAGACCCGTGAATGCAGTTCAACATTAAGAAAATAACATTATGTAGAAAATGTGGAACTAGTACCAGTCTGTTGGAAAACAGTCTGTATAGACGACGTTTCATTTCTGGGATTGCTCCTGTGCCACCGAAAATTCTGCCAGATGTCCCTCATTTTGGCCGGATGTCTGTTGCGTTCTAAACTCCGGTGGATTTCTGAGGACTATGGTTAACTGCTCCTCAGATCTCTGCAGGGTAAATCCAGACAGCTAGCTAGACTATCTGTCCAATCTGAGTTTTCTGTTGCACGACTAAAACAACTTTTGAACGTACACGTTCCACTAAAACAAGTTCTTTCCCGAGGCTATTTTGCAGCGGCACCGTGGCTCCATCTGGCGCTTATCACCGCCCAAGACAATTGTAATTGGTTTAAAGAAATGCCAATAAACCAGAGCACGTTTTTCTCCCATCCCGGAATGATATGTGGACTAGCCAGACCTTCTTCCACAGCGCTCTGGAGACTAGTTGGAAAATAAATGCCACAATGCCAACTCTTGTTGCAAGCAGAACGTTTTTGTAGTGAATTTCCTTTATTTGTTGTTCTCTCGTTTCATTCGGAAGAACGGAACATGACTCCATATTGTTCTTTTCCAGGTGATCTACAAGAAGACCCAGCTGCCCTGCCCACTTCCTTTCTTTTACCACCACTCGGCCAACCTCAGCATGAACGCCACAGACATACAGGGGTTGTACCCGCTAAACAACTCGGCGCACATAGATTTCTCCCGGTCTGACGTTTCCCCGGCGGTGCTCGGCACCCACGACGGCCACCACTCCACCAGTGTCCACGTCGAGCCTCACCCCGACGACGAGGAGATGTGCACGCCCAAATACTTTGTCTTCAACTCACAGGTACGATGTTGGGTTGGTGCTAGCTTACAGGATAGGATAAGATAAGATAAGAACAAGTTTTTTGTTGGTTGCGAGTGACAGAAATTTGTCTTTGACAGGGCAGGCAAACGACATAAAATACATATATAAGAAACATAAAAGATACAAATAGAAACAGTCTTGGGAAGGTTACTTTGGAAATGTAATAGGTTACCAATTTCAAGTTGACCCTATTTAAAATGTAACAGTAGTGTAATTATTTAAATGACTTTATCAGACTAATGTAACTTATTATATTTAATTACATTTTGATTACTTTTCTAAATTTCTAATGAATGTTTTCAACTGTTAACCATTTCCAAATGTTTAAACCTGGTAGTTATAACGCTAACGGATAGGTGGCGCTGCAAATTCAAACAGGAGAACCAATCGAAAGCATCAGAATGCATCAAACTTTACCAAAAGAAGACATTGTGCACATGGTAAACACACAAAGCAACAACATTTATATTATTAAACATATAGCGTAGCTTTTTACAGAAAATATTCAGATGTCACCCCCAATGTAATCATGAGCATTTTCATAGATTACATATTTCTTATACACAGTGTCAGCATGCTGCGAGACGGTATTTAGAAGCTTAAAAGCTTAAAAGCTTAAGTTAGGTTGTAATGCTGTTACGGATACCTTTTGTTTAGTTTTCAACTCTTGCTGATGCCAAACATTTGTCCAACTTGTTCAACTTCATTGTCATGTCATGTGTTATACATAAACAAGTCTCATTGGCGAAGGTTTAAAGGGTGGGGCTTTTGAAATGCAGCCCCAGTGGTTTCAATCAAGGTGTGTCATTTACTCACAGGCACAATGGGTCCTCCATTGGTCCAGTTTTCTGATTAAATCAGAGACTTTCAGAAGATGGGCAGGATAAAGTAGAGGTGTGCAATTAATCAAAATTTTAATCGCGATCACAATTTTGGCTCCTAGAGATCACAATCTCGTGTGATCAAGAAAAACACACATTACGTTTTGCAAGTAAACTCAAAACTGAAATGTGTTCAAACGGGAAAAGTAATCAGGTAAATTGCCGTTTCAAGGCGTTTTCACTGTTGATTTGTTTAACTGTTTTTAAGTTCAATAAATGCAACATCTTCCCAAAAGACGTGAGCAATGAGGAATCATGTTAAATAATCGGGATTTCAATATTGACCAAAAATGGAGTAGCCCTAGATAAAGTATACCATGTCTAAGGTAAACTATTAAATGAAACAAACATAGACACACTATCCATCCATGTGAATGCTCTACGTTTATAAAAAAACAACAAATGTAAGACAGTTGGGCTCACACACAGGAATGCATCTTACAGCCTACAAATCCGACAGAAGCTGATTGCCAAGTATTTGCCTGGACACGTTAGGTAAAGGTGGGGTTTTTAAGGGTGTGTTTTGACATCTGTCTGTGTGTGTGTGTGTGTGTGTGTGTGTGTGTGTGTGTGTGTGTGTGTGTGTGTGTGTGTGTGTGTGTGTGTGTGTGTGTGAGAGTGAGTGTGAGAGAGTGAGTGTGTTTGTTTGCCAGTTGTTACTTGGCCCTGATCATAAATCAGGATAAGAATATGACACAGCATTATGTTCCCATGTTCATCCAACCAAGGTTGTGATCTTCACATTGTTGAAGAAGTGAAGGCAGTCATTTCACCTTCTTTGACGAGATGACTACGTGTTTCTTTTGTGCTATAATGGGCGTTTAAATCACATGCCAGTTGTAATTCGAGGACTAAAGGCACAGGGTGAAAGGTTTGATCAGGAATGCTTAACACTTTTGTAAGAAAAAATGGCGGAGGAGAAAAATAAATAGAATGTTGAAATGAACATGTTAGTTTAGCATGTTTTTGGTAAACATGAGCGTAGTGGTGGAAGAAGTATTCAGATCCTTTACTTAAGTAAAAGTATTAATACCACACTGTAAAAATACTCCATTACAAGTAAAGGTCCTGCTTTGAAAATGTTACTTAAGTAAAAGTATGTAATTATCATCAAGAAAATGTACTTGATGCAAAAAAAAAAAAATCCTCACATTTTAGAAACTGGAAACGATCAAAACAGTTCTGTCAATAGGCCTACCACTTGTAGGCCTGTATGTTGCTGGATTTTTTAATTTATAATAAAATATTTTATAAACTACATGTGTTTTGTGTGCAAAAATCTTAATTTGTCAAGTAACTAGTAACTAAAGCTGTCAGATTAATGTAGTGGAGTAAAAAGTACAATATTTCTCTCTGAAATGTAGCACAGTACAAGTAGAAAGTGGCACGAAAAGAAGATACTCAAGTAACGTACAAGTACCTGAAATGTGTACTTAAGTAGAGCACTTGAGTAAATGTACTTAGTTACATTCCACTAGTGCATGAGAGTCAGAAAGCATGCTAACAGTGGCAGCCAAAGACAACTGCGGGCCACAATGCGCCACCATGTTTCATCAACTTGGTGTGTTGAGGGCCTTAAATGCTTCTTTTTCCCTTAGCCTTGGAAACACAGCACTATCCCTTGTAAGAAGGAGACATTTCTGTTCTCCACTGTTGTTTTTGGACTGCCTGAAGCTGAATTTCTGCGTCTAAAATCTTTCTGTGCATCATTTGCCCCCAGACGGCGTACACTGTGCCCATCCTGGCCTTCGCCTTTGTCTGCCATCCGGAAGTACTGCCTATCTACAGTGAGCTGAAAGAGTAAGTGCGGTTCTTCCCTCTACATCAAGCTGCGGAACACCATCACCATCTCCTAAAATAAAACTTTAGTGGGGGCTGTACCATAGACTGTATATAAAGATGGACAACGTGTTTCCACTTCCTCCAAATTTTTACAAAAGTAAAGCCAAAATCTCCTGGATACAGGCTCTGCCGTCTTGTAAATTTAAAGCCAGAGTCTGCACAGCAGTGATGGAGCCGTGGTATCCAAATCCTTCCCATACACCTGCCCCAACCAATCACGAGTCAATCACAGCTGTCAATCATGACGTTTCACACTGTTTTTATAGCATCAAATAACAAATAAAACACTTAAACAAACATCAGCGTAAATAAACACTGAAATGACAGAAACTACCTTTAGGGAAAAATTATTTGCAAGTACTTAGATTTTTATTAGTCTGGCCATTGTCCCATCAGCCAAAATGGAGGGGGCGGGATTTACGGCACGGCCCAAGTGGGGGTGACGCTGTGGGCTGTGACAAAGCATCAGTATTTGATGAGTGGGGAACGGTCTAGGAGAGCAGTGTGGGCCTTTTCTTTTTTCTCAACTACAGCACCTTTTAAGGGTCAGTCAACCCAAATGAATCCCGTTTTCTCACTTTCGAGCCATGCAGATAGTGTTTTATTTGGATGATGAGAAGTATAACAATCTGCATATATTTATCTATCTTTACTGCAAGTCTTGAGTGCGGCTTCAAACCTTCTGAAAAGTGACGTGACCTCTCTAAATGTGTGTCTTGTTTCTACAGTCGCAGCCGGAAAAAGATGCAGAACGTCTCCAACCTGTCCATCCTGACTATGCTCATCATGTACATGCTGTCAGCACTGTTTGGCTACCTCACCTTCTATGGTAAGAACATCCATACACAAGAGTGGTAATAATGAACTCTAATCATAGACAAAAAAAGGCCTCAAACAGATAAGATAAGAAAAAAGCCAATAAGAGAACAAATTCTGCTTACTTTAGTTGGAAAGGGAACAGCGATTTGCTTTGAAATCCCAGAAAAAAACACTAATCAACGCCATTTTCATTTTATAATCTAAGTAGGCATGCTAATTTAGTTTTTTTTCTGGCTGATAGCCAACCCTCGTTAACCGATCAATAGTCTATATCCACATCGTTCCACTTCTGGGATTGCTCCGTTGCCAGTGGAAATTCTGCCGGATGTCCATCACCTTCCGCTTTCTTTGTGTTGGCATTCTAAACAGTATATCGCATACGTTACATTAGTGCAAAACCTTCCCAATCTTGCAAATGAATTCCTGCACATTGTATGAACGCAGTCTACAGTTTAATGTTGTGGGTTACTAAGCAACTAGTCTATATCCACGACGTTCCACTTCCGGGATTGCTCCGTTGCTGACGGAAATTGCGCCGGATTTCACTCATTAAGGCCAGATATTCGTTGCCTTGGGCTTCCTTTGTGTTGGCGTTCTAAACTGCGGTAGATTTGTGAGGACTATGGTTAACTGCTCCTCAGATCTCTGCAGGGTAAATCCAGACAGCTAGCTAGAATATCTGTCCAATCTGAGTTTTCTGTTGCACGACTAAAACTACTTTTGAACGTACATATGTTCCACCAAAACAAGATCCTTCCAGAGGCTATTTTGCAGCGGCACCGTGGCTCTGTCCAGCGCTTAGCGCCGCCCAAGACGATTGTGATTGGTTTAAAGAAATGCCAATAAGAAAAGAGCACGTTTTTCTCCCATCCCAGAATCCTGTGTGGATTAGCCAGACCCTCCTCTGCAGCGCTGTGGAGGAAGGTCTGGCAATGCGAGACTGACTGATCAACAACTGCCGCTGTTGCTGCTACGTCACCCAGATCGTTGGTCTGATTGGTTGAAGGACTATCCACTTGCGTTGATCACGCCTCTTGTGCAGTAGAAAATACAGAGCAGACTCCCGAGACTAATGTTCAATCTTAAAAGATTGAGCTTGGTTTGGTGATAGCCAGACTAGATGTCCCCTACAAATCCTGGAAATTGGATTTTGACACTAGTAATTAGTACATTTTGCTTCAGCGTCTGTCACCTTTCGTAAACAAATTTTCCATTTTTTTCCTTTTGTTTCTCCTCCATCACAGACAACGTAGAGGACGAGTTGCTCCACACCTTCACTAAAGTGTATAAGTTTGACACATTGTTGCTTCTGGTGCGTTTGGCTGTTCTCACTGCCGTCACTCTGACTGTCCCCATCGTGCTGTTCCCTGTGAGTACATCGCACATAAACACCTTTGTTGTCTCTTAAAAAAGCCTAATATGTTTGTTTGGCCAGTCTTCTCTGAGGAAAAACAGGCGGCACACAGTGGTGGAATGTAACTAAATACATGTAATCAAGTACTGTACTAAGTACAAATGTCAAGGTACTTGTACTTTGCTTGAGTCTTTTCTTTTTGTGCCACTTTCTACTTCTAGTCCACTACATTTCACAGAGAAATATTGTACTTTTTACTCCACTACATTCATCTGACAGCTTTAGGTACTAGTTACTTGACAAATTAAGACACAAAACACATGTAGTTTATAAAAGACGATGTGTTATTATAAATTAAACTACCCAACAATATATAGACCTACAAGTCCAATGCTTAAAAACATAACTGTTTTGATGGTTTCCAGTTTCTTAATTGTTGGAGTACTTTTACTTTTAATACTTTAAGTACATTTTCCTGATGATACTCTCAATTCAGGACTTTTACTTGCAACAGAGTGTGAGATTTTTTACAGTGTAGTATTAGTACTTTGACTTAAGTAAATGATCAGAATATTTCTTTCACCATTGGCGGCACATATATAGATAGATATCATGTGATGGGCTCATTTCTAGGGCTTTTACACTGATGTTCATTACAGCATTGCCCTCTTGTTTGTCTTTCATTGAGCCTGTTTAAGCACTGATACAATTTGATTTGCGTCAGAGTGCACGCAAACATACACCACCCTTGTAATTAGACATATCTGGCCTCTGCGTTCCGCCCGAAGCCGACCAGCAACTTGTAAAAGCATTCATTCAGTGGAACGTTACTGCCACTTTGAGTCATTCTGCTCACAGACAGTGTTTTGTGTCTGTTTTTTTTCCCCTGGAAGTTAGGTAAGAAAGAAGAACACGCTGTTCGGTTTGGCGCTCTGTGTCGTCATCTCAAATCCCAGAGGTCATAAACAGCCACACCTCTTAATTACGCCGACACACACACATGTCTACACACACTTTTAAGATCCTAACTATAAAGCCTCTTACTTTGTGTTTCTGTTTCCCCATTCTCCCACAAGCTGGGATCAAAGGTTAACCGTGTGCATGTGAGGTCCAGCTACTAAACTTATCATCTCAGTCACATTCGTTCACACACACTCCTCTTTCTTCCCGCCCCATATATGTTCATGTGCTAATTTTAGTGTGGCCCCTGTCTGACATGGGGGGGGGGACAAAAACGGCTGCTGGCCAGAGGAAGTTTCATGACCCGTTTTAACTTCCATGCGTGCACACACACACACTTGGTTTTATGTACAGTAAAGCCAAGCAGCTGCTAATTTGTGAATCATTTCTGAAGTGGCTGCAGGGACTGAAAGCAGCCACCAGGGGGCGGCAAATGCATGGATATTCAGTCACAGGAAAGCAGACAGAATGATGCAGCAATGACTGCACGTTAAGGCTTGACACAGTGCGCACACACACTCTCTCTCTCTCTCTCACACACACACACACACACACACACACACACACACACACACACACACACACACACACATTTACATAGTTACAGAATATAAACATGCTCCTATATATCCACTGTCTGATATTCATGCGTCACCACATTCTGTTACATTTTAGCCGTTAAGCTGATGCTTGCGTTCTTACACTGGATGTGATATTCCCGTTCTCCCTCTGACTCTAACACACACACACACACACACACACACACACACACACACACACACACACACACACTCAACCCTCCCCCCAATGGCAAGGGGAATGTGAGATAGGATCCCCCTCTCTCTGCAGTGGAAGTTTACAGGCAGTGGACAGTGGAAAAACCCTCACCCTGACTGCTACCTTCAGGGAGATAGGGAGGTGGAGCCAATGAGTCAGGACGGGGGGCGGGGGGAGGGAGACAGAAACACAAACCATCGCCAGAGCACAATCCTCTAAATGCGCTGTGATAGAATTGTTGGAAATCTGCATCAAAGATAGTGAGGAACACTATGGATTATCTGATGGTGGCTGTGTAAAAATACCATAAGCCCATCTCTGGCAAATTTAGGAATTTGCCCAAGGTTGAATTGTACATAATGGAAAAGGAAGTCAGATTCCACTGAGATGTGACCCTTTAATTTAGTTAGATTTGGCTTCAATGTTGCTGCAGTGCCATCTATAAGTGGAAATCTATCAATTTTGTACAGGATTGCCCAGTTTACATGTCACATGTGTGTACATTTGGTACACTGTCACAGTCTGTTCAAGAGATATGACCCTACCTCTAAGAATGTATAAGCAATATGATATGAAATATTAAAAAATAACTTTGGGGGCACATTCAGATATACCTTAAACCAAATTGCAAAACGGAATACTAATATCTGTAAAGGAAAGAAATTTGGATTTTTCTTTCAGATGATACTTCCTCAAACAATCAAAATGAAAACCTCATAGTTAGCCTGGTTAACTGAAGACATGCAATCATATGCATGTTTTCCCTCTCCTTCTTTCCTTCTTTGGCACAACTTATTCATGTGTGAGAACGTGGAAACTTGATATGCAACCATTTTATTTGACTCTAACTCTTGATTTGAGTTGTACTCACAATGATTGTAAATGTAATTGAAATATAGAAGAGAAATGCTGAGGGAGTGAGAGGGAGGAGGACTAAGATAACAGAGGAGATAAAATTTTGATAAGTACGGAGAAACACAAGACTGAAATGGGATGCCTCGAAGCAGCTGTGGTGAATTGTAGCTTAGTGAAAAGAAAAATACAGAAACGTAGCAAGGGTTTGGAGTTCCTATCCCACTGTTAAAGCAGAAAGCTGTGTGCTCGTGGGCCTTAAATCAGCTATGACGCTTTTAAAAAAAGTCAATCAAATTAGTTGTGTTAAAAAAATGTTTTTTGCTTGTCTTTACCTGCATGGAATTCCTATCAAAAGATGTGTCATAGCCTGCTTTACATTAGTCAGTGTTGGTTTTAAGTTCTAGTTGCTGGGAGACAGCAATGTGAACAAAATGGACGACCTTAGCCATTACCCTTTGTGCATGAATTTCTGATTAGGAATGTGCGTTTGTGCGAAGTTGGGAATGTTTAATTAACTGACCATCACAATTCTTGTAGTAAATGAATCGCTGTTGCTGTATCATGGTCAAAAGATTGGCGAACTTGGATGCATGCGAGGCATCGGATCAAAAGAACTACTCGTTCGCATCATTGCTCTGCCAAGTTTCCGTTTGACATTTGAGAATCTCGCCTTGAATCCTCCTGACCTTCATTTTGCATGGAAACTGCTACCGGCCTTCAGTGAGAGATTAACATTAGCTTTGTCTGCCACTGTCCTTGGCTCCAGTGGGGAAGTTCTATATGAGAGAGAGGAGAGAATGTGTGTGGGGGAGTGTGCGTTTGGAGATATGTGTTGGGGCATGAAAGTGTATAGTGTGAGTGTATGGGTGTGCGGTCACGTGAAGGATAGACGCTAACAGAGGCCAGCTCACACAGGGCTTTGCCAGGATCCAGTACATAATGAAAGGGCTTTATGTGGAGTCAAACATGCTTCAGTTCTCAGGCTCCATCTGGAAAGTAAAGCCATGGGAGACCACTGCAAACTAGCTGATTTACAGCACCATCGTCTATGTCTTACCATCATGTAGTAAAATATCAGTCTTAATCAACACAGTCAAGCTAACGCTTGAATAGCGCTAGCTTGAGTACTTGTTTCCAAAGCCTTGTATGCTAGCAGTTGGTTTATTTGTTTTTTAGTCTTGAATATTTTCAGTTAGCTAATGATTTTATTTTTCTTAAATAAACAAAGAAAAGTGGAACTATCTTACTACTATCTGGTTTTCTTTCACATAACAATAACCTCATAGTTACATCAACATTTCAAACACTGCGATTGAAGTTTAGCTAGCGAATTAGCTAGTAAGAATTAGCTTGTGTGCTATAGGCAGAATTATTCAACCCAACGGACACTGCGTTTGTCATATCTCTTAATTAGCATAAACATCTGCAGTTATCTTAAACTTGTGACTGACATTTGGAGTGTGAAAAGTTGTATCAGTGTGCACAACACATGCACATCTGTTATTTGTCTTCCAAAGACACTGTTAAACACTCCTTTTGATATTTCAGTCCCTCTTTATAGTAAAGCACCCTTTTATAAAGGGTTTGTAGGTTTTAACTCTGCTCTATAAAACATTTACTAATGCATTACAGATCAGTTATAATCATTAGCTATTAATAATGACACCATGAGAGCAAGAAATGTCTACCAGTTTATAGCCATTGTTAAGAAAACATTTTGGGGTGAAAAATCAGTTTTTTGCTGTTGTTTCTCCTCCTTATCAGCGTCTGCAGTTATGAATGTTAATACATTTTTTATTAATTCATTTTGGTTCAGATGCACTGCAGCTTTTTCAGGTCAGAGTTCAAACAGGCCATTGGGTGGTTCTCCAATTCATGTCATGAGTCATGCTGGAGGAGGATTTACACCAGAACGAGATATTTCCAAACCTGGCTGCCCAAAAGTTGTTTTTATTAATGTACAGAGGGAGGTTTTATAGGTGTTACCACTAGAGTGCCCGTGTCTACATTCATGGCATCATGGTTGGGATCTGTCTTGCTCTTGATTGTGTTTTGGCTGCAGTGAAGCACAGTTTGTTTTTTTCAGCCTAATTTGTCTAGTTTCAAGTAGTGTCGATGTGGTCAAAAAAACTTGAGATTTTTACTTGAAAGGGACTTTTCTCTTACTCTGTGTAGTTTCAGTTTACACCCAGGATCTGTTATATTTAGCAGCTGTCATAGAGTGTCTTCTACTCGGTCTCCCGCTTTGAATATACTTGCACTCACAAATGTGCACAAAGAGGGGAAACACAATCATAGTTTGCAGTAATTGGGCTGAAGTGCACATGGTTTGTTTTCAGATACTTCTTTTGCAAAACTAGCTTACATAGCTCAGACCTAAGCCCCTGGTTTGTTGCTAACTGGCTGAACCCAGATGTGGATGGGTGAATCCGGCTGCCTACAACTCATCCATCAACTTCCTCTGTGTGTGTACGTGTGTGTGCAGGCCTCTGACAGATAAAGAGTAGGGAGCAAAAAGTGTGCAAACATCACAATGTGAACTTCAAAGGGTTGCGCCAGGTAACAGTCAGGTGCTGAATAGTTTGGAGCCCTGGAGAGAAATGCCGCGTCCAGGCTCTAGTTTTCCAAGCCGGGACTAATTATGTCACAGCTGGTTGGGAGGGGGAGACAGCGGAGGGGGCACGCTTGAATAACTTTAGGAAAGATGCAGTTAAATTATTGTCAATATCTCCCACAAGAAATTAGTTTTTGCTTTAAGTGGGAAACTTTTTTGGCAGTGGACAGTGAAGCAGACCTCATGACAGTCATGATGGAGGTCACTTGGTTCAAGCTGACAGTGCAGAAAATCCAGTTAATGTGATTTTTTTTCCCATGCTAACTGGACATAAATCTTGTGCTTAAGTCAGACTTGAAAGGATACAAAGACGGCATGTGGTGTTCTGCCAGCAGTGGCTTTTAAAAAAAAAAAAAAAGGAAAAGATTGCACATGTTTTGTCCTTTTCAGGTAAACTAAATCAAGAAGTTACTTTCCCTAAAAACCATTTGCATCTTATATTTCATTCTCCACACCCAAGTGTCTGCCAGAGCTAATTAAATGTGTTGTCATGGCGACTGGTGGCCCTCATTTGTCTTTTAATGTGGGGCTGGAAGAAGGAAGGAAAAAAAAAAGGAAAAGTCAACGGTGAGTGACAATAGCTGCTTCTCGTAAAGACACCCCCCTGCAGGCGAGCCCGCCCTCATCTCAACCCCGGCTGATGCAATCCCATGCTTGTATTACGCTGTGGGAGATAATCCTGCCCTGCCTTTTTGAATGGCCACCGTAAGCAACGCCCCTTGTAACCTTTCCCTTTGAGGCTTGCGGGTGCTTCAGGTTTCACCTGACACCCGCAACCTTTCACCCACTGGAGGCTTGAACAGGCTGCCTGTGGCTGAGCAGCAGCAGGCGTCTTAGCTGGGATCTCCTGGTTCTCTCCGTTTCACACACACAACCACAACCACACACACACACACACAGAGTCTCACATTTATACACACTAGCCCCGTAGCACTTGACACACTTCAGTCAGTGGCCAAGTTTGGGACTCAGCCTCGGGCATAGGCCTGCAGACATACAGACTGTTGTTGTTTATGGTTTGTTTCTTTGCCAGAGACAGACTGTCTACGCAGAAGACTTAACAATGCTGGATTTAGTGCTCAAATTTAATACATTATTTGTATTCTATCAAACCAAACTGATACCTTCTGAAGTCACAAGCAAAAAATGGCTGTGATTGTTACACAATCCCCCATTCTCATCTCAGTCAGATGATGGTGAACTTTATACAACGTTGTTGTAAAATAAATGAACGGATTTGTCTGAATCAAGCAAAAAGACTTGAATGTCAGTACTATGTGTGTCCCCCCCCCCCCCAGATCCGCACCTCCATCAACACACTGCTGTTCAGCAATCGAGACTTCAGCTGGACTCGCCACATGCTGATTGCCGCTGGCATCCTGGCCTTCAACAACATGTTGGTCATCTTCGTCCCCACCATCAGGGACATCTTTGGCTTCATCGGTGAGTCCCGCCTACAAACACTTTGACGCACAGGAAGGCACTTTGTGTTAACAGTTCCTGTTTTGTTTTTTTATAAAACAGGGAGTCAGGCAGTCGAGGCCCGATTAGCACCTTCAGTTCAGGGGTCGTTTTATTAAGTAATGCCGTTGGAAGCACAAAAGCTTAAAGTGTTGGGTCGAGTCAGCTGTGCAGTCGCGTGAGCCATTTGTGGCCACTGGATCTAAAATGCTCAGGTTCTCGCTGCCAACATACACAAACACTGAAAAGTACAAATATGTAGACTCCCTGAAATTAAGCTGCAGCATCTTTGCACGTACATCTCTAATGGCTAATGGCTTTTCGCCTACCATGAAAATTAAAAGTGTCCTACTCCCTCCCTACACCTGGTGAAACCAGGGTCCAGAGTGTTCTAAACTGTTAAGGCTCATTCATGCTCCTTTAACGTACGATAATAGATACGTCCATTTCAAGCGATGCCCACATACTTCCATCCGTCTTTTATGTTGACATGGATGTTAAGCAATACATTCACTAGAGGGAGTTCGAACAATTCGGTCTTGCACGGACCTCGACATTTCCCTTGCTACCGTCCAACTCACATTTAATTTTCATCCAACCTCTCGATCTCGTATCTATTGGCTACACTGCCTACACTGTTCCCATGATTTGCGGTGCTACTGCTCTGTTTTGTCCGTATCCGTAAGCTTTCAGAAAACGTGCACAATCACGGACAAAATTAACGCAGAGTACGGACTCTGCTGTATACGTATCTAACGTTGAGCATAAATGAGCCTTTAGGAGTTGCCAAGAGATGGCGTTTCAGGCAAAGGCTTGCGTGAAACATGCTGTGGGAGGAAGGAAGGTTATTGGGGAAAAACAAGCAAACAAAATTATAATTTTTGTGATGCAAAAAGAGCACATACCGGTGCACCGTGCACCTTGTAAAAAAGGAGGTCATTGCAGTTGTGACACAAAAAACTTAAGCTTTGCAAAAGGGGTGATTTAGTAAACGCTTGATTCGCTCTTACAGCACTTCAGATAATGCTCAGATTCATTAATTTCCACAAGCTACATGCACTGTGGGTAATTATTTATTTAGAATGGCTGATGGCAAACTTTCCTATGTTATTTGCCTGTAAACATAAAGTGAAAATATATCTAATATTTAAAATAGCAGCTGTCTGAAAACTATTCTACAAGTCTTCTTTTTTTTTATTTTTTGCAGGTTCCTCTGCAGCCACTATGCTCATCTTTATTCTACCTGCTGCCTTTTACATCCGCCTGGTCAAATCAGTGCCGTTCCGCTCCCCGCAGAAAATCGGGGTAAGTGTGCAGAAACACACATACATACACACTCCCATCAACGACTTTCTCACTGTATCATTTTTCTCACTCCATCCCCTGAGGGGTGGATAACATTTTCAAAATGTGACTCGTCAGAAGTTTTTCAACGGACCCCCACTGTGCATCATCGCACATTGAACTCCATTTAATCTCTCATGTGTGTGTCTCTCTCTCTCTCTCTCTTCAGGCTACCATCTTCCTAGTCGTGGGAATCATCTTCATGATTGGCAGCTTGTCACTCATCGTCCTCGACTGGGTCCACAACCCCCCAGGCTTCAGCGGCGGTCACTAAGCTCCCTCCTCAGATTCACATTTGACAGTGCAGCAAACCAACCCCCCCCCCCTTCATCAAATAACATACATCAATTATAAAACCCTCAACATATGGACATAATATGCTGCATAGAATATCACTGGAGGGAGACTTTTTTGGCTCGGTTTCAATTTTTGTTGTTTCTGTAAAAGTTCACAACACAAACGAGAGAATCAAAAAACCCAGAGAGGGATCCGGTTTGCCACAAAGACAGCCTGAAATCATTGCCATCTTCCTTATTGTTTCCAGCTATGAAGAGACGGAACAAACACATACTGTGCAGCCCTCACCTGAAGCATCTGTGAACTGCGATTTACAGGGCTGGAAAGACAATGCAAGTCCCTCAGTCCTCGAAGGAGACATTTGGAGGTGGTGTGTGCCGTCTTCTATGAAACAAGGAGCACTTCTAGCATTATGTTTCACTTTGTGTAGCGCTTACACACACACACACACACACACACACACACACACACATACATAGACATAGCAAAACACATCTACACCTCTGTTTTTAAGCAGCTATCCATGAAAGAATCTCTGAAATTAACCAAACAACGTAGACTGGGTAAACCTAACCTGATCTGCCGGCGATTTGATTTCGCCCTGCAGCTCAGGCTGGAAACCTGTAAATTTTTCTATACTGCTTCTGTTACAACTCTGCGGGGACCAATCACAAACTGGCTTATCCACCTGGCACATCCACCTGGCACACTGTTGGCAGGTTTAACATGATGACGATAGAGAAGCGACGGCAAGCAGCTTTTTGTTTACATTCAACATGGCGGGCACCGAAGCACAGCAACCCGTTGATGCCGCTGTCGCGTCACCCGGATCGTTGGTCTGATTGGTTGAGGGACTATCCATTTGCGTACAGAGACATTTGAACTATGCCCGTTGATCACGCCTCTTGTGCAGTAGAAAATACAGAGCAGACTCCCCAGACTAATGTTCAATCTTAAAAGATTGAGCTTGGTCTGATGATAGCCAGACTACAAGCAACGGTTAATCAGTAACTGAGTTCAATCATTTAAAAAAAAAAAATTTCCAGGAAAGTTTGTTTTATTTTGCTGCTATGCTACATTCACAATCAGAAGCTTAGCCAAAGTCAACATACAGTTTAAGTCGATCAGGTTCATGCTAAAGCTCTGAGTCTCACGGATCTTCCTCGCTGGCTGTTTAAATCTTGGCTGTGTACATGAAACAAGGAGATGCTTTCAGTATTCCTATCACAGAGGGATCTGAACATGCAAGGTATCAATGTACATAGTTAAGTGTGTCTACTGAAAAAAAGATTGTTGTACAAAATTTACAGTCTTCTCTATTCAGGTCGTATGAAGCTAAGTGATCATTTCCAACACGCAGTATGTATACTTGCTGGAATAATTTATTAGCCACTTCACATTGGGCTGGACAACTATAACCATAGGTTATTATTTTTTTTTAATAATTGGCAAAAAAGTGTGAAGAACTATTTAAAATACACAGTTCATAAATAAAATAGTTGATTTAAAATCTGTAATTTAAAGATGCCAAGATCGCAGTAAAATATTTTCAACACGTGCCATATTATCCTCCTCACTGTCGAAAGAAAACCCTCACTCTCCCCAAAATTTTATTTCAGAAAGGCCATATCTTTTATTTTTAACATGGATTACGTGCTATTCAGCTTAAAAGAAGAGTTTTATTTTTGTTAAAATGCGCAAGTTAAATGAGAAAGTTGATACCACTCTCATGTCTGTACGCTAAATGTGAAGCTAAGCAGCAGGCAATTAGCTTGGCATAAAGACTGGAAACATAGGAAAACAGCTAGCTACCTCCCCATTTTTGCATTTCGGTTTTCATACAAAGTCAATTCATGAGATATAATGTTTGAATGGTTAGGCTTTGGAGGCGCTGGTGATAGATTTTCACTTTAGACCGAGCTAGCTGTTTTCTCACGCTTTCATTTTTTATGCTAGGCTTAGCTAACTGTCTTAAGGTGCTAGCTTAATCTTTAGCACACAGACATAAACGTATTAGTCTCTTGATTGAATACACTTCTTTTTTCTCAAAAATGTAAAAAGTGTCTCTTAAGAGTGGTGATTTGGAACAAGGTGGATGATAATATCACACACATCATGACGCTTGGTTGTAAAAGAGAGCTAGATTAAGTATTGGTACATTAACTCTTCAAAAATCAGATACAAAAAGGAACAGGATTAATATTTTAAACTGTGCCTTTGGATTGTTTTTATTTTTATAATTGGCTTCTAACACTGGTGCCTTTGGTAGAGTCATTGACGACAACACTAAAACCTCGTTTCACCTTTTCTCTGATGCCGTTATGTGTCACCGACATATCCAGCCAAAGTGGACAGCATTTATAGATCCTTTGCGGATCTACGTACATGAAACAAATTGATATTTTAAATGAAATAGTGTATTATGTGCATGTTTTTGGATTACACATATGGTCTTTTTGGACAATTGTATATGCTCTGTAAATAATCTTTATTTTATGGTACACTTACACTCATTGTCTGTGAGTGGGTTGTTGGGGGATTCTGCCTTTCAAAGTCTTCTGCAATTCAGTCTATGTTTTAGTATATAAAAGTATACATAACGTATATTAGAACTTTTTTTTTCTCTTGCTGTAAGACAGTAGATTTTTTTTTTCTTTATTTCAAGCTTGTATATTTGTAGAAAACTTGGTCTCTATATATCCATTTTCATGTTTAAATGTTAACTCGTATCAGGTTTAATTAATCATTGGCCTGCATTATAACACGGTTTAATCCAAGAAGTCTCAGAACCGAGGCAATACATTTCTGCAGCTTATTGGTTCCTGCTGCCCAACACTGGGTTCAAATTAAAGCCACAATTTAAGCGGTATTGATGTTGAAATCTTTTTTTTCGAAAAAAAAACAAAACATGCTGTAACATTAAACAGAAGTATTTTGTGACCACACTACAGGAAGGTTCTTACAGGACAGGACACCTTATGCTACATTTACACGTGGCCGGCTATTTTCATAAACGGACATTTCAAACATCGTGCACAGCTGTCAGTTTTCAGAAAAGTTTTTGTTTACATGTACCCATGTATATATGCCGTCAATGCCGTCAAGAGCATGCCAAACCTGTAGGTGGCAGTGTAACGAGAAGCTCAAGCCCACGTTAGCCAATCAGAATCCCGAAAATAGCAACAACAGCAACAAATCACTTCCTCTCTCTTCTCTTCCTCACTTCCTCGGCTGCCTAAACCTCAGTTTGTCTCAGTTTACATGCAAACGTGCAAACAAAGTTTTCCAAAATCTCCACTTTGGCCGGAGTTTTTAGAAATAATCGTTTTCTGTGATAAAAACGGGGTTTTCGAGTAAATGAGAGGCCAAACAGCAGGGAAATATCTGCGTCTTCCCTTCGGGTAAACTGGGCATTAATCATTTGTTAAAAGAGCTCATGGCTTTTCTGCTATTTATTGCATGGCATAGCATGTATGCTAACGTGTAGCCATACAATATATGCTAACGTATAGCCATATACCTAGGCTGATGTGTAGCCATACACCTATGCTAACAAGAACCCTCTGTGTTTGCCCATTCTGAAGATCTGGACAATCGAACACAGTAGTTGATACCTTACTGTGGCTATGACTGCCATCATAAAAAAACTTTTCAAATCCACATGAGGTTTACTTGAACTGAAGCTTTCCACAGCCTGATAAAGTCTGCAAGCTTTATGACCGAAAGGTCCATGCAGCCTCTTCGTTACCCGCAATGAATGTTCAATAATGGATTGTTCTCAGTCTGAATATCTGGCTCTTCATTTCTTCATGAATGTTAAGCTGTAACTTCCTTAGCCTCTTGCCTTCAGTGGCTTATACTGGTCATCGGTAGTCAACAGCTTTGTCTCTTCGTTGGGTTGGGTTTTGTCTTTTTAAATTGGTCCTTTTTACAAAGGTTTTTAATGGAATGCTCCCAACATAACACCTCTGTTTCCTTTAGTATCTCAGGTATTCGGTCTGGATGAATATTTCTCACTTTTAGACAACTTTCAACATCTTCACCTCTTTTGCATGATTGAGCCAAGCTGTACAATGTTGTTGTTTATGTGCTGGCCTTGATAAGAAATTGTCTTGTGAATCTGTAAAAGCAGACAAGTCCCCAGCAAATTTTGACAGTGTTTAGAAAGTAAGGAGTTGTACAGCTTCACTTGCCTTATTTTTCTATGGACTTCTAGCCGTGGAGAAGCACTGGCTCAATGTGTCTGCTGTTCGGTGTCTCTGCTTCCTGTGGATCAGGCCGAACATTCAGATTTGTAATTTTACACCCACACAAAGGGGATGTTTTTTGTATCCGTGATGCTGTTTCATTATGATGAACAATAAAAATGTGAAAAAAGTTTGTGTTTTTGTACATTATTTCACCTACCTTTTTAAAAAAAATATAGGTGGCACTTTACACAAAACCCAGGATTGATTTCAAGCAAGTAGTATAAATGCACTGATGGTATTGGCATACTATTATATAAGTCCCATTTTGAATGTGTGTATGACTTTCTATATTTAAACACTGGCAAAAAATAAATGTTTGTCACATCAGGGCTTACATAACATCTCTGTCCCAGACTGGTGTATCAGCATGTAACAACCAAAGCCCTATTTCTGGCAGATCAGATATTAGACCTCTAAAAATAAAATAAATGCTCATGTACTTGTCTAGGTAGCATCTACTGCTGACATGTAACACCATCTTGTAATGCTCCCAGACGGTGAGGGAAATGAGTAACCTTTTTCTTTCTAGATACAAAACCTTGACTCCAAAATGAAAACCGGAGTCCGTTTCAGAAAGCAGGTTTAGTGAAAACTCTGAGTTTGTTAACCCTGAGATGAGGGAAACTCTGGGTTTTCTGTTTCAGAAAAGGGAGTTTAATCAAACCTGAGAGAGAGAGGTAACTCCAGTCCATTTCAGAAAGAGAGGTAACTTAACCTCAGAGTCAGTTAATATGGTAACAGCCTATAAACCTAACCTGGTCGGGAGCAGGTTTTCTTCAATAAACCTCGAGTTTGTCTCAGTCTCCTCCCTCTGACACAGCGCTCTTTCATTTCCTCATTCATTCAGTCTGTATCAGCCGCATTTTAGCGCAGTTTGTTATCTGCATGACTAAAAAAACAGGGTTGGTTTATGAACTGTGTTAGGCAGACTATAAAACTTTTTTTTTTCTCAAAACATGGCATTTCATTTTGTCGATGATCCCATTGATGAAGAAGCTGTATTACTTTGCAGGGATTTAAACATACATCGGGAGATGATATTGAGGTCCCGACTATAGATGCATTTTCATTTCCAGATGCTAGCCTACCTATTTGAGCGGGATCGTTTTTCTTCCCAGTCTATCAGATATGTACATAACCTTATCCGTCCTCATATCACTAACCCATCGTGGACATGATCTACATCCCAGCAAATTCTTTTTTATCACATTACGTTTTTTTGCAAACTGCAGTTTTCTTTACAACATTGGTAATGCGGATCATATTAGTAGAGCCACTGTAGCAAAGCGCCGTCAGAAGAGTGTGACTTGCTCTGAAACTTTTTTTTTTTGTGTTCCCTGGACACAAACCAGTAAGAGCCATTAAAGGTGCAGTAGGTAAAACTAACATATTTGCTGAAACTGACCCTATGTTCCAGTAGAATTACATGAAGCAGGTCATTTAAAAAAAGATCCGGCTCCTGTGGCACCACCTACAGCCTGTAGTGCAATTTGCAAAAACCCGACGCTCCCTGTTCAGATGCACCAATCATGGCCGGGGGGGGGGGGGTGTCTAACTGCGTGTCAATTACTTCTCATGCACACGCATTCATTCTCCCTTGTGGGGGGAGGGGCTTAGGAGACTGTTTGGGCTTTAGCAGAAAGGGGAGAGGGACTAAGAAGTTGTCGATGTTCAAATTTTTTGGCTAAGTCCTGGATCTTCACAATCCTACCTATGGCACCTTTAAAAATGAGTTCCACAGTATTGCAGGTGAATGATGTAAACCCTTTGAAATACAAGATTATGAATTATAATTCTGTTAACGATGGTGCTGCAGCCTCAGAATGGGATTAGTAGGCCTAGGACTTTTTCACCTGCAGAATTGCACCTAAATGAAATAGATTATAGGTTCAATACCATTTCACCAGTAATATTATACTTATGATTAAATATGATATTAATACACTATATTGGAACTTATGCATTTACTCTAGCAGCAATTTTCTCCCACGCAAATTCTCTCTCTTTTGCAGCAGCCGCTGTGTTGTTTGTGGTTGTTACCATGGTGAATCGTAGTATCATGGCTCCATTCATGCTACCTTTTTATTGTGGTCGTGCATGTGCACGTGCACTCTGAGTGAGCCTACTCTGAGTTGATTGAACCAACTCAAATCAGCTGTTCTGGAACCGAAAACTCTGTTTCCCATCTCATGGTAAATCAACTCAGAGTTCAGGGTTAAGGTGCTTACACACCAACAAGACGGCCGACTGTCTGCAGAAAAGGCAGTCGGACTGATCAGTTGGGTCCCCGAGGTCCAAAAAATGCCTCAGAACACACTGAGGCGGCGCCGACTTGAGCGTACGCTCTGCGCGTGCGCAAAATATAATACTTCTCCATAGCAGCAGGCGGCGCTTCTCTGTATTGTTTCTATTAACAGTCTATGATTGTTTCCCAGCAAATGAAAACCGGCAGCTGATTGGACGAACGAGTCACGTGGGTCTTTTTTCTCTGGAAATTCACAGCCAGACTGTCATGGCGACTTGTTCAGAATACGATCTCATATTGTACTAAAATAGTTCACCCAAACGTGTTTCTGAAAAAATTTTAAGCGAGAAATAGGCCATGCAGTTCCTGAATCTGTCTTCATTTCAGATTGACAAAGGTCCGTTAAAAAGATTTCCGTCAGATTTTGAGAGGCTCATCCGCTCCCCATTTCCGGGTGAGCCCCGACTGCCCTGTCTCCGACTGAACATGTCGGGTCGGCCAAAATGAAGGCCGACGGCTCCTCGGACGGACGATGGCACGGGACACACCGAACAGACTCAAGTCACCGACCTCGCCAGATGGTCCGACGGCCAATAATTGGCTCTGTGTGTCAGCGCCCTTAGACTCAGAGTTTGTTAAACCTCCTTCCTGAAACGGGCCCCTGGTCAAAATAAACTGAGGGCCCAGAGAGCCTTAAACGTTCAAGAAATTATTTTCATTTTAAATACTATTCATATAAATAGGTTATGTTTGTGTATTGGCCCTGAAACTACTTAGTTAAGGTGAGCAATAAATCAGGGCCATGGTTAAAAGAAACAAACTGGCTGTTGGTAGAAAAAGAGATACGAACAGAAGTGTGCAGTGCAGCTTAGGTGGGTTAATATCCTGGTATTTTTGTATAGATTAAAGGCAAACATTTACCCAAAATTAAGGTTAAAAGCACAATGAGTAGGATTTATCAGCTGTACAACAAAAATAGATTGTAATAGGATGTAGGCTCTATGGGATGTTTTTTTCCTTGGCAACTATCATGTTTTTCCTAAATGGTTAACAAACTTTTAGGCATTCTATTATCAAATGGCTTGGAAAATAATGCATATAGATGCTGTAAATGGAGAGGGGGTATCCCTGAGTGAGCATGCCCTGGAGCCCCCCAGGTTTGGGATGAGCCCCAAATTTTTACAAATTGTGGCTCCGCCCCTGCTGCCCTTTGCCTGCATTTTCTTATTTTTCTGTGTTTGGGACATTTCTGGGCGTCAACCTCTAAAAAAATAAATAAAAAAATGGTAGATACCAGGTACCGGATCATAAGCACACATCCAAGATGAAGCTATGATAAAGCGTGTTCCAAAATGAGGGCAAATGTGGGATTGGCTTTTATCTGCTGGAGATAACCGCAACCCTTGTTAAAGGGGCCAACTTTGAATGTTGTATTTAAAAAACTGACCAATCCTACTCATTCTGCTTTTAAGAATATTTTGTAGTTCCCTTCTTTTTGGGGATTTTGCTTTTTGGGTTGTTTCCAGATGTGTAAAGTGTACCCTCCCCTCCCCCACCCCCCCACCGGCCCTGATTGGTGCATCTGAACAAGGAGCGGTGGATTTTTGCAAATCGCGCTACAGGCTGTAGGTGGTACCAGAGCATAGGGTCAGTTTCAGCAAATATGACAGAAAGTTAGTTTTATAAGTCTTACCTACTGCACCTTTAAGAACAATATTAAGCACACGTTTTACTACTTTACTTGAGTATTTCTTTATGTAGATTTCATATTTTTCAGAAGTAAATTCAGCATTAAATTTGAAGTTGAAAACGTGATTGTAAAATGTGATATGCGGTTGAGCACGTGTAATAAACCTAACACCTTTTTGATTTCTGTTCTGTTCATAAATGAAAGACACGTGGTGTGCCAACTGCTATGGTTATAGTCAACGAGGTTAATGACCTTTAATTGGAGATGTTTTTTTTGGGGAGGCGCAGACATGCTGCTCACCTGGGTCTTGATGTTCTGGAAACCAGCGACTCAAAGTTTTAAGATAGATGAGAAAGTATGTTGTGTAACAAGAGACATGTTTATATGGCTGAGGCTGCAGGTTTGAATTCGCAACATCACCAGAATCAGCATGGTCACATTCCACCACACGGGTTTGTTGTGAATCTGTTTACACAACACCCTTTGGCTCTGACCTCCGGATGATAACCTGCTGTATCCTCGCTTCAGCTCTCTGTGCCATCAGTGCTTAGGACATCTTCCCTCTGCCAGCGGTGGGACGTTAGTACATTTACTCCAGTGCTGTACCTAAGTGCTAATTTGATGTACTTGGACTTTACTTGAGTCTCTTCTTTTCATGCCACTTTCTTCTTCTGCCCCGCAACATTTCAGAGAGAAATATTGTACTTTTTACTCCTCTACATTCATCTGACAGCTTTAGTTACTAGTTACTTTACAGGTTAAGATTTTTGCATATAAAACACATGTAGTTTAACAAATATGATGTTTTATTGCAAATTAAACTACCCAACAATATAATGGCCTATAAGTCCAGCTGAAATGATTAGACAATTCAAAGCAGAATGCTTTTGATGCTTTTTTTTTAATGATGCTTTTTTTTTCTAGGCGAGCAATATAATGTGTTATATAGGGACGCACGTTTGTCTCTGAAGTAAAGGCTGGACTACAATAGAGCTGTTTGGAGCAGTTTCTGAACAGTGTTTTCTGTTGCAGATGGTAAGTCCCTTTGGGGTGGATTCTGGGCTTTTTCACATTTTAAACCTATAATGTGCACAAAAAGATATATAACACAATAAAGGAAAGGTAAAAAGCCAAAAAGCATAATATGAGCACTTTAAGTAACATTTTCAATGCCAGACTTTTACTTGTAACAGAGTATTTTTACAGTCGGTATTAGTACCTTTACCTAAGTAAAGGATCTGAATACTTCTTCCACCACTGCTCTCTGCTGTCCCTCTCTCTTGTTTTGATGCATAAATGTTCAAATCTCTCTATCCTCACATAGTATTGTACAAATAGTCTATCCAATAGTCAATCCAATTGACGATACAAATTAGATCTCCAGTATGCATGGCTGTAGTTAGTGTACTGCGAAGTTCAATGAAATTATTTTATTTCCCATGAGTCCACGCGTTAGTGTTTGATTTATCCTGTTTGCAGTAACTAGATGGGAGAGTTTGATGAATGACCCATAGACATACCAAGCAAACCATAACACCGGATGCAGAAGTGTTCCACCCAAGTGTGACTCATTGTACACAAACCAGACGCTTATCTGAAGCATTTGTTATAAGTCAATCAGTGTAGCTGCAAAGAAATTCAGATGCAGAACGTAATTCAATTATTTAATGAATTATGACTCATCACCTTTTCATGAATATCATCTAAACCAACCTGCTTGTTAGGGGTGGGAGAAAAAATGATCATGATTTTTTTTTTAGACAATTCTTTTCCCTAGAATCGATATTTAAAAGAAAAAAAAAAAAAAAATATATATATATATATATATATATATATATATATATATATATATATATACATACATACATCAACAAAAACCTGGTCTAAAGTCAATAGAGCAGCATTTCATTGTTATTTTAACAGCGCATTAGTAAAATGTGCCTAGGGGCTTATGCACAGCACGCGCACACTATGCTTGTTACACACACACACACACACACAGGGAAGCGCAGCAGCACACAAACATGCAAAAGATTACAAATAAAAATATTACGGTGCAAACCCCATAATAGCAATGCGCCAAGGTCCAAACGCGCCTGGCTTTTAAAGGGAATGGGAGATGACACTGGTTGGTTTATTGCATGTTACGCCCAAAACACACCTATGAATTAATGAAGACACTAAGTTAAACCCTTTTGAACCATGCGCCCAGCACACACACCCTTTTTTTCCGCCGTCAAGCTAGCAGAAGTGGATTTGGACACGCCCTAAACGCACCTGCGCCAGGCGCGTCACGCCATGCGCTTAGATTGTTAAAATAGGGCCCCAGAAGTGTATTATTCAACTTTTAGTTTTTGTTAAAGAAAGAAAAGAAAATTGCAATACTCAACACTATCGAATCGCAATACTTCTAGAATCGTAGTAAATGAAAATCACAATACATATCGTATCGGCACCCATGTATTGTGAAAGAATGGAATCGGGACAAAAGCATATCGTCACCAGCACTAGTGCTTGTTGTGTATGTGTTTGGTTGAATGAAATCAAACATTACCACACACTCCTGCACTCATCTTCTTTTCTGTGTTTCAAGTTGATTCCCCCGGTTTCTCTGCTTATTCCTCTACCATCTTTCTCCCTTCACTTCATTCCTTCCTTCCTTCCTCCCTCCTCATCCCTCTTTACCTCGGCAACTGTACAACACACTCCTCCCTTTCCCTTCTCTCCCTTAATTTCCCCTCTCTATCTTCCTTTTATGAGGATTAGCTGTACTGTTCCGTACAGTGGGGTGAATTCCAGAGAATACGCTCACCGTTAATAACTTACTATCTGTGTGGGAAAAAGTCTTCAGCAGCAGAAATCTGCAGGGATTTTGAGTCGAGCCAGCCAGCTGTGGGTAGTAGCACTGAAAAAGTCTTTGAGAGAGTGCTGGGGTCAACGACGAGAGAACCAAACACTGAAAAGCACTTAGCAATTTGGCAATTATGGAGAAACCCCCCCCCCCCCCTGAAAGCCTGTAATAAAAAATTCTCATTGCACCAGGGCAACAATTGTCGGGCACCCTGTAAAACCAGATTGTGACGTCTTTACACTTCCATTTTTGTACAGAATATAATAATATCCCAAGATCAATATAGTGTGTAGACGTGTTTAGAAGCAGAGAAATGCGCCGTTTCAAAGAGGTCTTCCATGCAATTTAAGGCCTTCCATCCTAAAACTATAGTGTCTTTGTACAATAAATCCAAAATTATGAATCCATAACTCAAGTTACGTAATGTTCCATTTCCCTGCATCGCTCCATGCTAGCGTCATTCAGATTATTTACTGTGATAGGTATAATCTGGGCCTTTCCAAAGAGCTTCTGTGTGATCCTAGGCCTTCCAGAAACTTTGTAATCCAGCCTGGAAATACAGAGGTTATTTTCTTGACTCCCAGAATGTTGTCAGGTGAGTGTGTCAACCAATCAAAGGTTGTCCTTATGACTAACTTCTTCTTTGGTGTTTTCATCCGCAATGTTGCAGATGCTGCCACTTTCCTGACTGTGTCACTTTGCTGCTACATATATAGGGCTGTGTGTGTGTGTGTGTGTGTGTGTGTGTGTGTGTGTGTGTGTGTGTGTGTGTGTGTGTGTGTGTGTGTGTGTGTGTGTGTGTGTTATGCTAAGCTAAGATAAGCTAACCAGCTGTTGGCTGTAGCGTCATATCTGCCGAATAGACATGAGTGGCATTAATCTTTTCGTCTAACTCTGGTATTTCCTAAAATAATTTCCTAAAATGTCAAACTATTCCTTTAACATAATAGACACAACTATTGCCCTCTGTATTCTGTCTAAGATGACACAAATCTGACAAAGAGATGCATTATTTGATTTTTGTTTAGTTTTTTGAAAATCACTGCGCCCATAATGAGAATAAAAGCAAAAATGGCAAATAAATAATCTACTCTGGAAAGGACATCCTTGGTGTACCCTCCGCTGTGAAGGGTGAAGGACTCTGGTAAATGTGCTGTTATGTAACACAGATTAAATTTCCATAAGAGCTGAGTGGAGTCAAAAAGAGCGTGAGCGTGTGTGTGTGTGTGTGTGTGTGTGTGTGTGTCTTTGGGATGTGTCTGGTTCATCATTGCTGCAGGCTGCTGGTTAGAAACTAGGGCTTCTCTGAGAGCAGCATCCTGCATTTGTCAAAGGGTCACGTGTGGCAGATGTAACACACACATGAATTTAAATGTTTTGGTCATGTAGGCAGGCATTTGTACAGTTTTTTGCTGACAAGGTATTCTTCTTCGAATTTATTTACGTCATTGACTAAAATTTTAGATCCAGTTGTCTACTGTATGTTGTCTGTATATAATGCTAGAACCAGATTGTCCTCCCCAAAAAACGTCCTTATAGGTCAAGCAGCTTATTACGACCCATTTTTACATTTATTGTTAAGCGGCAACCTCTAGCGGCTATAGTAATTATTACGGGAGCAAAGAAGTCAGGTGACGTGGTATAAAGATAAGGAGGACAACAGGGTGGATGGATGGATGGATGGATAGATGAGTCAAACAAACACAGGACTTTCATTCAGGAGATGGAGATTCGTGTCCCGTGTGAAACCAAAAGTCAACTGTCACTTTGAAATTAATCGAGTTTTACGGACCTTAGTCTGTGACGCAATGACGTCCGTCACGTCATGTCCTGATTTTAGTAGTTTTGCGTGACTTATTTTAAGCCAATCCCTGATGTTTTACTAACCTTAACTATTGTTATTGCCCAAACAAGTTTAATTTCACAAAGTTTACTAAGTGTTTAAAATGGCGACTGTTTAATGGTCACATGATTAAACCTCCACCGCACGGCAGTAAATAGAACTGTCAAATGTGTCGTTTTGGGAGTCTTTGGAAATCGACCTATAATGCCATTTAGGTATGAAGATGTGTTGTGGCTAGAATATAAACATCTAGTCTGTTTATCTGGAGAAATCTTGCAGCAATACCTCAATTCTTTTTTTACTATTTTACACAATTTTTGGAGAATACAAAAGAGGCTCACTTTTTTTAAGAACTTATTTTTCATGTTTTGTGTATTTTTGTATGATGTTTTTGGAAGAAAGAGCTTTTTTTATTTGCTGATGAAGATGAAGACTGTGGGATGCGGTCGAAAGCTTCGAAACAAATGTGTGGAACTTCAGATTGTTTTGTTAACTGCTGTTTCCATATTTGAGAATGAACTCAAGCTTTTTTTTGTATTTGTGGATGATATATACAAATATATTGATATAATTTATATTGGTTGTTTCTTACAGTGTTAGTGTATTTTTCTGTCTATTACAGTGTACAGTGTTTCCCACAGTCTGTACACATTTACAGAAATTCCTGTGTGGGCTACTTTTTACCAACTCAAATGACATATCTGCTTTGGTATACAATACATTCAGTATGGCGTGGGATTCAGGTCACCTCCTCTCAGGTACATAGCAGCTCCTCAGACTCTGAGTGTCAGAGATCTGAGCCGGCTGTGTGATTTAGCGTGACTTACTGGAAGGTGCTGTGTGACACACCCGCAGTGGCAAAGATGGGGACATGGTGAGAGAAACTACGCTCTGGTGTGAAAGGGCGACCATGCCAGCCGAGGACACACACCCCAACACACACACACACACACACAAAGAGGGTGGTCTTGATTCTGACCTCTCAGGACTGTTTGAGACAACTCAGTAGATAATGTATAAGAGTGTAACTGTGCAGCAGGTCATGGGTGTGTCAAAACAGCAAAACTACAAATATCCCAACGTTCCTCAACAATAACACATCTGTCTTAGTAGATGGAAAATTCCTCTAATCCTAACTAAAGGAGAAGGAAAAAAAGGTGGATTTAAACAGGAGGAGAAGATAACCAAAAAGAAGGGAAGGACAGGAAGAGAACAGGGGAAGGGGACAGAACATGTTATTGTTTACCTTTTTAAAGGCAAACTGTGTTAAAAAAAAAAAAAAAAAAATATATATATATATATATATATATATATATATATATATATATATATATATATATATATATATATATATATATATAATGTGTGTTAACATTACATTATTGTGCACTATAAAAGTTTTTTATTACAATTATAATTGTGCAGAGATGATGATGCATTAAAGTCCCTCAGCCTGTGGAAATACTGCTGCAGACAAGCTAGTCTTTGATCAAATTCAACCCCTGGACCTTCCCTGATTTCCTCAGTTCCATGGTCCTCTCCTACTGTGTTGGAAAATAAATCTATTTCATTAGCACAGAAGGGAAAAGACAGAGAGAATTACCTGAGAAGGAGCTTTTGTGAGCACCATGTACTGTTTTTGGTGTGTGGTATTTTGGTAGGTATTAAACTGAATGGTCAAAGACTCATCTATTTATTTCTCACCAGCGGGCAAAGTTGTGACACTGAATTTTTTTAAACCCTTTCCTCTCACCTCACAGCTCCAGTTGTTGTGTTTCCCCCCTCTGAGCTTATAACACCGTTTCCAAGCAAATGCAGAATGTTTGCTAGGTTTGCAAACTCAGAGCTCCAACCCTGCAGTTTCATCATGTCCTTGTGAAACATACGGAACTTATATAAAGTATGATCCTGATCCTAAGCACATAAACAAGTGGCATCCACTTTAACATTTTCCCCACAATGAGGTTCAGAGCCTTCAGCCATTCTGCCCCTTATTATTACTCTTGATTGTCTTGAAGATAAAAATTACAAATCATGTGCCTGTAAAACTTGAGTGGATTAAAACCTTTCTCTGACAGGCAATTCTATTGTGGAACTGTGCATAGCTTAAGTTTATCATCAACACAAAGTGTGGTGTACCTCAAGGGTACATTTTGGGCCCTCTTCCTTCCATTTCTTGTTAGAAGAACATAGTTTATATTTGTTTCCAAGCAGATGATACACAATTATACCTTCCTGTTAACCCTACTCATTCTAGTAGTTTGGTTGCCCAAAAAGATTAAAAGCTTGCTTTGAGGATATGAAATGTTGGATGTCTTTTAAATTGCTGCAGTTTAATGAAAATCTGTCGATCCACCACTTTGGTCTAGACTAAAATCTTTCTACACTTATTAGATGGATTTCTATGGAATTTTGTATGGATATTCATGGTGACTTTTACTCTAATGTCACTATGAGGTTCACATTTGTGTTTTTTAGTGAAATGTCTCAACGACTATTGGATGCATTGCCATGGAATGTGGTACAGACATTCATGTTAGCGCCACCATCAGGTCAACATTTTAATTTGTCCATAACGTTGATTTATGATCAAAAATCAGCAAAAAGATAAAATGACATTTCCATGAGCATAAACATTATACTTGCTAAACATTAGCATGTAAGCATTGTCATTGTACGCATGTTAGCATACTGACATTAGCATTTAGCTCAAAGCACCGCTGAGTACAGCTGCATAGAGCTCCTAGCATAGATGTAGACTCTTTATCGTGTGACATACTAAACCTATACATACAATGGCGCGCAGTTATGTCTGCATGCAATGTTTTTCTTGCAGTTCCTATGTCTACATTTGCTGAAATTGAAACTGGATTTTATTTATTATTTCATTTATTATATTTATGATAAGTAAAGTGCTATACAAATTAAGTTATTGTTATATTATTTGGTCTTTGGTCGGTGCTTGCAATAATATTGTACAGCTACAAGGCTACAACAAACCACTCTGACCAGCACCGTTGTATCTATATTGGTTTATTCTAAACACCAATTTATGAAACTCTACACTGACTTCAAGCCGTATACAACACTGACATGTTGATGATGACTGAGTGATGGCATACCTGTAATTACTTCCTGTGGATAAGATAAGATCCCAGAGTGTCAAAACTTTTGTGGCTCATTGTTTTTGATAGACAGTTTACATTCCATTGACATGCCAAACAATGATAAGATATAAACGTGTGCTGTGTTTGAAAAGGTAGTTCAATTCAAAGGTCACTGCTGAAGGATTTGTTCAGTTGGACAATATTAAGAAATACTGTGATTCCCAGCATGAATTTGCAAAAATGACCGAGATAAGAGCAGTACAATGATATGGCAATATATCATTAATGAGTATTCGGTTGTAACTCAAGTATTTCTTTATTGTTTAATCAGCGACAATTTTACACATAAAACACAGCTAACTGAAATGTATCTACTCTTCAAAATAAGCTGTATCTACGATAACAGTTTACTATTGGAGTTTGGCTAGAGCTACAGAGTAGATATAGATGGTATCTAATTTCACACAAAACCTTAACTTTTCACAATCTTCCAGGCTGCAGTCCATTGACATGTAAAGACATGAAAAACAAATAAAGCAGAATGAACTAAATGTTAACAATGATTTCCACCATTTACATTTTTCCGTAGATGGGTGGAGTTCAGCAAACAAGGCTTGGTTTAGATAGTGTCAGACATGTTTTTACCTAATTTATAGTCCTTCCTGATGCCCAACAAGGTAACACCAACCAGTCTGGGAAAAGTTACAACAGTCACATAAGAAAATAGTATCTGAACCAGGACTTGTGTCACCATTAGACAGCAATATCGGTAGTTAATTAAGTACTGTTCTTAAGTACAATGGCACTTTTACTTAAGTATTTCCATACAAGTCAAATTAATTTCAAGTTGTCATTATTTGGGAGGGTCTTATTTGTGCTGATATGTAGGAGTTTATCTATTCATCTTGCTGCAGTGATGTAGAAGTGTACTCAAGGGTTTGTCAGTACCAAGAGGCAACTTTCGGGTCTGAAAAGTGAAGCCAATGCAAAAGTGCCTTAAACCTGCATTCTACCTCATTTCGAAAAGGGGGCGACTCCACTGACTCCAAAGAGAAGTCCTATTGTATAGGAGTCTATAGGAAAATGACCTTACTTCTCACTTGATTTATTACCTCGATAAACATTTTCATAATGAATTTGTGGTCTCAATCGCTAGTTTCAAGTCTTCTTCAATACAGAAATACAGCTTAGCACAACGCCATTACAACCATACACGTCATTGGATTTGCCGCGTCATGCTCCCCAGCTCCGCCATCTTGACCAAATGTGGCTACTTCTGGCTCCAAAATACCAAGATGGCGACAGCCAAAACAGCAGTCCACAGACCGATGAGTGATGTCACTGACGCTACGTCCATTATTGTTACAGTCTATGGTTAGTACACTGTGACATCACTGATGGGTGTTGTTACAGGTGCAACAGAGCACACTTCTGACTACATCCAAACAGGTCCTGCATTACCAGACCTATCTCTACAGCACTGTGTAAGCACTAGAGTATGTTCTGGCTACACTGTTTATCTTTTTTGGGATAAGGGGGAAAATCTCTCTGGCTTTTTTTAAACCAATCACACCCGTCCTGGGTGGTGCTGAGTCCTGGATGCAGCAATGGTGCCCTTGCAAAACAGATGATGTAGATCGCAGAACGGGAGCGTCCATCCCCCATTAGATTTGCAAGGGCACCATCAACAAAGTGTCAATGTTCTTCCATTGAGCTCAACTACAACCATAACACTTAAAAATTGAAACTGAAAAGTTTATTCTTGACGCTTTTCTGGAGTTTGCTTTTATATTCATGTATTAATCTAAATTAGACATGTGCTCTTTTTGTCAATTTCACTTAAGACGTAGACGCTCCATCTTCAAGAATTACATGACTTTATATGGTCTTATGAAGCTCCTTCAGAAATTGTTGGATTACTTAAAAATGTGTGGCGGTAAGAGAACAGAAACTGTATTAAATACCTTTGTGGCAAAACAATATCTTTTAGAATTACAAAAGAGAGGGAGATTTGGTAGAATGTACAGTTGTCATTTAAAAAGGCTTAGTCATGTTATTTTCATGAAAGAGAGACAGTCCCAGCCAGAAGGAAATATGTAAGTTATTGTACAAGCTGGGTCAAGAGACTCAGACAGGGTTAGTATAGAATTCATAATGTAAATCCACAGAGCGACCGAGCCTCTGACGGTACTTTATTAAAACAAAAAAGAATACCTGGCACCACAAAAAAGTATGACTCAATAATACAGTACTGTATTCTTTTGGCTTAGCTAGAGTTTCCGTTTGTTCTTCTGCCCCGCATGTGTTTTTAAATGTTCCTGTTCTGGTACTGGATTTCCTTCAGGGGATTCAATTCTCTAATAACGTTGCATGACTCGGTACAATTCCCTGAGCTGAAATGAGTGAACGTGCTAGAAAAGATAACTGAGGGTGGAGCCTGGAGAACAATGGGCACTATTGTGTTTTTTTGTGTTTTGACGTCAAGTGCTTTTATTTTGGTGCAAAGTGTTCTTTGCTGTAGTGTTTCTGCACAATGTTGCAGCACCTTACAGAAGAAGTTAACAAAGACACTAAATAAGCAGCATGAAGGCTTTTCTGCATCTTCATATGCACCCTTCGGTATGCCATAATCCATTGTGTGTCGGAACACAGTTTAATGTGGCGTTTGGGATTCTTGTGAAAATGTAAATATTCTTGTGTGTCTCATTTAACCTTTAGAACATTATGACCTGAACCCTGCTCCGTGTCACTTTGCTCTCTGAGCGCCTTTAACTGCCTTAAGAATCAACTCACAGAGATCAAGCCAGTAGATCAGATATCAACCACAAACCACAGCGACCATCTTAAAGATGTACGCCTGTCCCTGGTACGAAACAACGCATTCGCATGATATGGTATCGAAAACCTACACACACCAATTCGTATGATATCTTACGAAATTAGGCGACCGTCGGCTAGTCACGTGACGCCGGCTACAGAGAGAGTTTAGCCGACAACAAGTGGGCGTCATGCAGCAACAACAGCTAAGTTAAGGCACCAGAACAACTAGTTAAGTTTAGGAAAAAAAATGTAATCTGCATTAAAACACTCCTGAAGAGCAAACACGTGTCTCTGGGTAAAAGTCTTTTCCCCGGGAAGCAGACTCTGCTCCCCAGCTTGAAAACTGTGTGTTTTAAGACCCACCTATCCACATGGAATGCTTACGAATTATAGTGCATTACTTGTACTATGTACTATGTACAAATAGCTCATGAAAACAGCCTGCGAGAGATCGCTGGTTACGAGAACATTTTAAAAACAACTGTAATTCGGGAGAATCCCTCAAAATGTATTTGAGAATGCAGTTAAGGTTCATGCAAATGTAAAAGGGAGACAGGGTGCTTTTGAATGTCATTAGATGTTTTTTGCAGACTTCAGTTAAAAACCTTGTCGGGATTCATTACATTTAATGCCTCTATATAATTCTATAACCTGCCTATTTTGATCACGACTGGCGGTAAATGAAAAAATGAAAAAAACATTTGCAGGTTCCCGTTGAGCGTTCTGTGTGACTGGTTTCAGTAATGTATTTTTCGTGCCAACAATAGGAACGCTTTCTTGACTGTTGTTGTTAATGGTATTAGGAGCATTCTCTATTCCACAAACAGTACCTAACAGCATGTATTCAGTACACACTTTAATACTGACATCGGGTGGTCAGAAGGGTTAAAAATGCAGGGTCAAAAAGTTAATCTTACATTAAAATACCATTCTCTTGAATCTGACTTATTCTGTAAATGCTGTTACGTATATCGAAGGAATGTCTAAACCCAATGAGCCTCTGAGAATATGTATATTTTTTTTACCTTAAGGTCTGTTTAGGTGCAAACTAAGGCACTCCTTACACTTTGCGCGTCGATATTATTATTTGCAAAATAATCAAGTAATTCAAATGATGAAACATGGCGATAAGCAGGAATGTGACACCAACAAGAGCAGATGAGATAAGGAACCAAAAACTTTAAACAGGGTCGGTCCCTATAGGTTAGTGTTATGCAACAGCAAGGTAGTCGAAGTAATGCAACACAGAAGAAGATAATAGAAATGTTTGGAACTGAATCACGCCTTCTGAGGTATCAGCAGCCCTGATGAAACACATATAAGTTTAAGACAAGAAAAGCAAAACAATAGTCGAGATTGCATAAAAAGATATGGCCCAGACGGCTTTACTGTTACAGCCATGTGCCTGTTGGTGCTTTAAGGTTTTTGTCTACATACTGAGGTTAAAGTCGGCAAGGCCAGAAATCAAGTTCTCAGAAGACATGCTGTAGAAAGTTACATATTTGGAACAAGCAGTGCCTGCAGTTGATTCCCAGTGATTACTACATCAAACTAGTGTTTCAGTCCCTACAGCCCTTCATCAGAGCTCTATACATCACTTTAGCACCTCCCACACACAGCTGAATCCATTGATTCAAATGTCGCAATGTGCAGCTGCAGGCAATGATTGCATCGACAAGCGTTAGAAACTATTCAAGATCAGAATGAAAATAAAAAAACTGCATCAAATATATTCAATAAAGCAATAACATTTAATTACACTGCAATGTCAGCATAAAAAACATGACACATCAACAGATATTTAAGAAGTATCCCATTTAAAATGGAAATCAACAACTCTAACCAAAAAAAAATTAATTTATGATACTTAGATCACATTTTAGATTAAATTTATGATACTTTACTCTATTACAATTAATATGATTTGAAGGACAACTCAAGGGGATGTTAAAGTATTAAAAATCATGCAACTTGCACACTGTTTACTTCATATTTAATATTATACATATTTTATTTAGTTATGTATACTATTGATATAGGCTGTAAATTTCATTCTACACATGTACATTCTTTTCATTCCTCTGAGTATATTTTTTAAGTAGTTGTTCTGGCATTTTGATCTTTTGTTATCTTATTTATTATTTCTAGTATATTTCTTGTGTTTTATATATGTGTGTGACTGATTTTGTGTGTATATCCCTGTAACTTGCCGCTGTAACAGAGTCATTTCCCAGTTTGGGATTAATAAAGTCCATCTATCTAAAACAAATGCAGTCACACAGGATACAATTATTTGCATTTTCTTTTTTTGTTCAGTTCTCTAATCATTTTACAGTCTACAAACAATTAGTTTATGGGGCACAAAGACTAAGCTGTTTTTTTCATCCACAGGTTGACAGGTGTGGATGGATGGAGGGATGGAGGAAACGCGTAGGTCCAGGTTTTGATGACTTTGTGTCAGATCCCCCTCACTTGGCCCTCCTGTAGCGTATATTAGATAACTGTGCCACAGACTGCAGAGCTCCTCAGCACCTGGTCACCCACCTCTACTTTCTTACTCCCCAGAGGCTCAAATCAACGGCCCACTGCTTAAAATCCAGTAAAAGGTACTATGGCATACAACCATAGCAAAACCAAGCAACAGTATGAAGTAGTCTGGAACAGATCATCATTTTGTGCAACAGGGATCCAAAAGTTATAGAGCTAAACAGTGTGGTTCCAGAAGTGAAAACCCCACTCATATGCATGTTCTTATTCTCACTTTCCTCTTTCCTTGTGTTGGCGTTCTAAACTCCGGTGGATTTCTAAGGACTATGGTTAACTGCTCCTCAGATCTCTGCAGGGTAAATCCAGACAGCTAGCTAGACTATCTGTCCAATCTGAGTTTTCTGTTGCACGACTAAAACAACCTTTGAACGTACACATGTTCCACCAAAACAAGTTCCTTCCAGAGGCTATTTTGCAGAGGCACTGTTGCTCCGTCCTGCGCTTAGCGCCGCCCAAGACAATTGTGTTGGTTTAAAGAAATGCCAATAAACCAGAGCACGTTTTTCTCCCATCCCGGAATGGTGTGTGGACTCACCAGACCCTCCTCTGCAGAGCTGTGGAGGAAGGTCTGGCAATGCGAGACTAGTATAAAATCAACCTTGTTTTAAGAAAAACATGTTTTATTCGTGATGTCATGGAGAAGTACCCACAATCCTAAGCGTTACAGCAACAACTCTGATTGGTGGAGCTCGCTGTTACCATGGAAATGTTTACCACACCCGCAGAAGGCTAGTGAGCTGCTACATAGACGGTTTACAACCAAGACGCCCCAACTCTCATGGATGTATTATAAGAGCTGGATACAGCGAAGCTCCGTTCATATGAGAGTTTCTCAGTGGCGCATGAAGCCATCATGCATCTTCTAGACTTTCCAAATGGTATCGGACGGAATAAATCGAATTCTGATACGTTGGTCATTTTGCAGGGGTTGTAACGCTCAAAGAAATGGATCCACTCATTTACAGACGTGCCTTTCGCCATGTAAGTCCATGTGAAAAAGTATTTTTGGGCAAGAGGTTATCACATGAAGGCCCAGGAGTTTCAATTCCACTGTTTGGCCACTATGTTTAATTTGCTTCAAAGCCTGGCACACTTCCTATGGGCCTGCCCAACTCAGTGTCATTTCCTGTATCTGTGTCGCGTGGGTTTCACCACTGCGACGCCTCTTTTTCGGAGACTAGCAGCAGGTCCTGAGTGTATTGATTCCAATTGAAGAAGTGAACGTAATCACAGATTATGACTGATTCTTTTGCCCCACGGTCACTAGAATAAATTAGGGCTGTCAAACGATTACATTTTCTTAATCGCGATTAATCGTTGAATTTCTATAATTAATTGCGATTAATCGCAGGTTTTATCACATGATTAAAATTCTATTATTTTGCATTTCAGAACAGTTTTTAAGTACATATTAACAATGGAAAGCAATTGTATCTTGATTGTGAATAAAATGAATGCAAAGAAAGTGACTTTATGAACTTGATTTTAAGATTTGTATTTGTTTATTATATATTTAATCTAGTCACACATTTGAATTTAATAACAACTTTGAATGCACCACGAGAATGTAAATTACCAGTTTCATTCTGTGTTTTTCCAACAACAGCAGCTGCAGATTGTTACATCCCGGTGTCGGAATCCTCTACAATGAAATACAGTCACACTTTACACCGTTTAGCGTTAACTGTCAGCATTGTAACCGTGTTTAATCCAGCTACTAACTAGCAATAGGCTAACGTTAGCTGCTGTCGAGTATAGTGTTAACTAGCATCACGTGCAGCAATGTTTCTGTTGCCTGTATCGTCTGTTTCAGAGCATCAGAGAGAAGTGCAGACACATCAGTGGCACCAGAATGAGGCACCGAAATCCGCGTTGCTATTCCTGCAGCAGCAGGATGTGTTACGAGGAAGTAAGGCAAAATAGTAGCCTGTTAGGCACGACGCAAAGCCGAGTGAAGTGAAAATAAATTAATAAATGGCAGCATACGATTAATACGATTAAAAAAAAGTAACGCATTATGCTTGACCCTTAATCGCATCGCAATTAACGCGTTAATGCTGACAGCCCTAGAATAAATATTTGACCCACTTTTCAAAAGCCACATATGTCCTGAACATTTTGACAATGGAATTGTGTTTTTCAGACGGACACATCAGGAGAATGTTTGTCTGAGACTTTTTTCTGTCTCAGCAACAAACTTCTGCAAGATCTGGCAACATGGATAAGCGTCTACTAAGGTTATTATTTTCATAATGCTAGATATATCTTTTAGCTGTGTAAATATCCAATGGTGGCAAAAGGAAATCTAAAAAAAACATTATGCATGTATGTACCATTACGATCATTATGTACACAGTCTTGACGTGTTGTCTTTTATATGTATTTCAATGATCCTCTGAATCAAATGTTTTATGGCCACGATTCATCCCGTAGTTGGTTGGCTTGCTTCCAGGCTTAAGTTTTTAGATAAATATATCCTGAAACATCAATCACTTGCATAACCACAGCTGTTCAAAAAGTGGTTGGTCACAGTTATGCTCTATTGTCTGTAATACTATGTGGGCTAACCGGGCATGGTGTTGATGTATTTACACTTACACTTTTTTTTTCCATGTTGTAATGAACAGTCACAGCTGGATAGAAATCTGCTCTGTGCTACACAGAACAATGCTATCCAGCATTTGTTTATGGTTTGAGACAGCATTCATGGTGGACATTATTTACAGAGTTTCTCAGCCAGGCATGATTTGACAAAATGTGATATAAGCTACAGCCACACAGTTAAGGCTCCCATCCATCTGGCATGTGAGTCAGCATAATTAAGTAAACTAGTATGTGCTTAGTCACTGTTGGTTACAAAATCATAAAAGCAGAACAAAACATTTTGGTTATTTGACACAACTTTCCTAAACATTCACCAGTAAACCACACATGCTTCAGCAACTTCAATAATTATCTTTATGAATGAACAAGAAGAAGACTGTACTTGACAGTTTATGGAGCAATTAATGATGTCTCCTTCAGGATATTTCATAATGTTTAAATACTGCTTACACATTAAAGGCTCTGTTAGTTACCCACTAGATAATGGTCAAGTGTGGGTTTAAACCATGGGTCAACCCAAATCACATTTAATAAGAAAAGATACACAAAAATGTTTTTGTTGTTGATGTTTTCACATATTTAGCATGTAACAATTAAACAGTGGCCCAGGATTAGAACTTGGAAATTTGATTTTTAATTTCATTGTGTCTTTAAAAAGGTTCCATGATTTATATTTCTGCTGCTTTACTCATAGCAAGTAGAAAGTATTTATATACATTTTTTCAAAAGCAAAAGGCTAAAAGGCACCAACATTGGGTTTTCCACTCAAAGCTCCCCTAAGCACAGTCATACAATTTCCATTACTTTTATAAGAGTAGCTATCTTTTTTTGATATCTCAGTCTATGAAGAAATGCATCATGCGTTTTTATCAATTAATACATCTATAGTTAAGTTTGATTTGCTGAAAGAAAAGTGGGTTATTGTCTCAGTTCGGTTTAGAGGGGTCTGATCAGTAACACGGATGTAAGGCTATCTTAGAGATCACCCATCTAAAACAGTACTGTTACATAATCATCCTTGCATTTCCTTCTCATCAGACTACACCGGTTCTTCCTCTCTTTAGGCTGTGTCAGTTTGTGGCTGTGTGAATGTGTTCTTCTTCTTTACAGCTAGCAAGATGAATGAAAACATTGACGGCAACTTTAAAGTCATTGTTTAGCTGTGTATGAGCACCAGAGCTTGTAATTGCAGGTTTGAACAGCTAGCATTACTCTCTCTGTATGCTAACAGATTTCGAAAGAATCCATGCTGAGAATCAGAATTTGAAGTGTTTTAAGAAGCAGGTGATCTGATAATATGATATGATATGATACCTGGGCGGCCATTTTCATTTGATGTGTCTTAATGAACTGTGCTTTGGAAAAACACTCCCAACCTCCCATGTTGAATCTTGGTGTGGGTATTGTTTTTTTAAACTGAAACACTTTCATGTTTGCTTTTTTGCTTATGTAGATTCTTTTGTTTTTTTTGTGTTGTATGAAGCTGTAGTGTGTATGTAGTGTGTATGTGAAGCTAGAGCTAGGAAACGGTTAGCTTAACGTTTCATTTCTGTTGAAATAACTTCCTCTTTTTACTTTAAAATACAGTGATAACAGGCTACTCATACAGGCCCTGTCCTTTCTAAAACCCCAAAATAATGTGTTTTATACCAGCTATCCTGATGTTACCAAGTGAAAGAGCATCTTAAAAATACAAATTTTAGACAGTAGTAGTCGAAAAACTTAAAGCTTACTTTAGATTTGGTGGATGCCATTTTAAATCCCACGTTGGGCTAATTATGGGCTGCAGAATCATTTTAAAGAGAACAAAGCTGTCACTATTAACATTAAACAATGCTTCTGGACACAACCAGAACATTGTCCCACTTTATGCAACACTTGGCTTCACATCACTGCCTTTCCCAGCATCACCACGCTGTTTGCTTCCTCTTCACCTTCAGCTGTAGACAGGAAACTGTCAGAGTGAAGGCATTTTATTACCCTTCCTGTGTTAAATGAACATTACCACATTGAGACAAACACAGTCACAAGGACCAGACAGGAACTTGGAGGTTATCATGTGCTGACCGGACTTTGTTTCTCACTCAGCAACAATTTGAAAAATGTATTTACTACATTTTTGTTTTAAAGGAGGAAATGACACATATAAACTTGAAATCAGTTATTTTGTAAAAGCAGGCGGCCCTTTTTTTAATCAGTTTTCATATTTAGCTCTAATCTACACTGATCTGCTTGAATAGGCATTTTTCAAAGTCGCATGTCAAAATCTAAGCCATGATAAATATAACGATAATATTTCACATTCACGACATAACACAAACACATATGGACCTAACATATTTCAAAATATACAAGTAAAAACGGTTTTGTGTGGCAGGGCACCTTTAACATATGTTCTAGGGACTGTAAGAAAATTACTCAAGTGAGGTATTTGCCTTCCATAGTGTATTTTCTTTGAATCCTTTGAATCAGAATATTGCAAAACCCTCCTAAAATAATATAATAGTACAGAAAACTAAACTTTTCCCGGGCTCAGTATCCACGGCTCCGAATGCTTAGGATGGGTTAAATGCAGAGATTGAATTTCACTACATTGTAGAGGTGTTAAAATTAATCAAATAATCGATGCATCGAATCATGGACATGGATGATGCTGCATCGACAATCGACCGGGCCATAATCGATTATTTCTGTTTACAATTTAATGTAGGCCTAACAACATTTCTGTTTTCATATTCTGTTATGTTTTGCACATTCAGGAAGTGCCATGTGCTCAGTGCTGTAGTTTTATGTATCCAATTTATTTAGTGTTAGAGCACTGCAGAATGTTTTGTTTTTGAAGCTTGAAAAGCTATGAATTAAATATCTTATGTGGCTTTAATAGAAAAATGTATTTGATGCATTATGATGCGTCGAGATATTGAATTGAAGACATGATAATCGTGATCGAATCGGGAGATCAGTGAAGATTCACACCTCAACTACATTGTACTGCAGTTGTATGTGATGAATACTCTCCTTTCCCCCCCGACTCATTTCCTGGTTTTCCTTCTCCATAAACAACATGGAATCAAGAAGAGGGTTAACTTTTACTGCCACAGGTTTGCAACTGTGGTCAGAAAGCACAGGGGAGACACTTTGTTTCTCTCACTATGACTCTAGAGTCGCTACTCACTCCGAAGCTAATCACTGTAACTCTCTCACTAGCTCTACCACACACTCCCCACGCGCACACACATGTCGGCCCCGCTATTCCCTTAAAGAGATCGACGCACACACCAACGCACAAGTATAAACTTCAGGCCACTTACGTAGGCTACGGCGAAAGCTCTGCGTGGAGCCTCCGCAGAACCATAAATCACGCATCAAGACTCTGCATCCCCTTTTACACATGCAGTCTTTGTGCAGGGACATTTCCTGCATGGTGTCATGTGTTAATTGGAAAAAGCAGGGATCGATATGCTGGAAAATCTATCCTACCAATTCCCTACCTCAGGACTTGGTGACATTACAGAGAAAATGCTGGTATGGCTGTGGTGTGAATGCAAGCAGGAACATTGCAGGGTTAAGCACTGTTGGGTTGTCCCTTCCCCCATCTATTCTCACGCATTGTTATGGTGTGTGTGAAAAGGCGCAATGTGGCTGCATGTGTCAATACTGAAAACCACAAGCAGTGCCCATTCCAGTAATTTACCAGGAACTATGTGTGAAAGAGGCTTGCAAGTGTGTCTATTTAACACTAATGGCAGAGATGTGGGTGAGCAGTTAGCTAAAACATCAGAAATGAGAAAGCCTGCAGACTAAGGGGCCATCCACACGGAAACGCTTTTTGGTGTAAATGCACATGTTTTGCATCGCTTTGGCCGATTGTCCAAACGAATCCTGTAAACGCACTGCCTTCTTTGAAACCTGGTCCCAGGGAGAAAAAATTCGAAAACGGTGCCATTGCGTCTTCGTTTGGACAGCAAAGCCGCATACTTGCGTATCGATGATGTCATCACTACACCCCTCGACCTCTAGCCTTCGACCTCTTATCCCGCGACGACGTCTCATAACAACAACAATGGCGGACTACATGCTTGTGTTCCTGCTGGAGAAGATAATGAGCCTATTAGGGTTACTAGGGCTGTTTGGTTTCATCTTCTACTCTCTGTTTGTATACAGCGTGCGAGCTTTATGCGCATGCTCCGCCTCTTCGTCTCCATTTTTGGTGAATTCCTGTAGCAGAAACAGCGCCACCTATAGGCGTGGAATATGAAGTAGCATGTTGAGTCATTTACAAATGGATCCGTTTGGACGCAAACATTCTTGAAACGATGCCAGGGAAGACGGGGGGTAAAAAAATATATTTTTGGTATGTGTGGACGTGGCCTAAATGAAGACTATTGACAGCGTTATGCATTGAATATCGGAATGTCCTCAAAAGTTATCAATGTCTAAACAATATCAGCTCAGTGCCTCAGTGTTCAAACGTGTCACAATCTGAGAGACAGACTGGCTCATTTTGATATTGGACGAACCAACTAACACTGTCTCGTGGCTGTCTAATCAACTTACAGGCTTTTTCCATCCGGGCCACTGTGCTCAATGTTCTAACTCGCCCAACACCAAACACTTTTAACACACTTGAACCTTTTGGCCTAAATAAGGAACTTAAGTTGTCATGTTTCCTCTAATTTGTTACACTTTATGAATGTTTTACTTTTTGTATTGCTATCTTTGTAACGTTAAGGCTACATCTACACTACTATGTTTTCATTATTTTAAGGGGCGTTGTGAGCCAAAAATTATCTCTGTCCATACAAGAGTTTTAGCTCCAGTAGCACAACTAATCTCCGTCCACATGAACACATCTGACAACACATATCACATAACAATTTGCATACACTGGGCATGCGCGTCCCGGGTGTAAATCATGGATGTATGAAAATACAGAAAATACTTTGAAGAAACAACAATGGCGAAAAGTAAGACTTACTAGGGATTTATTACTTAAGATTTATATACCAACGATGAGATGGAGAACTGTTACCGAAAGGTGTGTAAGCCTACCTAACTTATAAGACTGACTGACGTGTGTCGTCGTTTCCAAAGGTCTCCGTTTGTGCCCGTCCAGACTACAAAGCAACACCATAGTTTTCAAACCGAAACAGGGACAGTAGTGTTTCCAAATGTTTCTGTTTTAGGGGCTCGGAAACGCGGCAGTGGTGTGGAAACGAGGCGTAAACGTAGCAAAAGATATTTATTTTTAAACCAAAACATAGCAGTGTAAATTTAGACAAAGATATATATGTTCTTTTGTTTCCGATATGACTATAGTGCCACTAGATTTGAAATCCTCTTCAACCAACGCGTGTGTGTGTGTCCTCCTAATCCTCTCAGTTGCTATAGCTCCACTAATTCCTTGTGCCACATTGGTGCCCTAACTTTACCCTGCACTGTAAACCGAATGACCTCTATCTGCCCTTTTTTTAAACCTTTTTTCTCCCCGCTGGTTGTGTGAGACGTTCAGGCTCGATTCATGTTTTAAGAGCTACACTATCACGCACAAATACACAAACACACTTGTACTGCCCCACAAAGCCAAACAGCTGGAATTGTGTGAAGAGTGAAACTGAGATAAGTAACTTCACACAATAGCCAGGGGTCAGTTATAATCTAAACACATAACTGAAGCAGTACCTCTTTAAGTTCATTTTTTTATTTTATTTCAAAGCTGTAATAAATAGTCAGTTTTCTGTGTTGGTGCCTTAAAATCCCAGTTTTTTCCCCCAAATGACAGTCAAACACACACCTCCTTCTTATGGCTCTGCCCTGCTAGCTACCATGGAGCACAAGCTAACGGCCAAGTGTGGTGTTATAAGATGGTCCAGTTTAGCTAGTGGCCCAAAATCACATTAGATTGTATAAATGTATGTATATGACTCCAAGCTTAAATAAGTTGTGTAAAAATATTTTGCTGTTTTACAGGATGAGGGGAAAAAAGCATTGTCTGTGTTATGGAATGAAATTTAAACCCAGTTGCAACCTATGGCCTGTAAAAACAGAAAACAAATTCTCAGTTGTGTAGTTTTGAAAGTAAATTAGCGTAACTTATTACCTAATCATAAACTGCTTGTGAGATACTATCATTTATGTTAGAAAATTATATTTTTATGTCGGCAAAGTTGTGGAAATTTGTTTTGTTTTTTACTGCCAATTAAAGAAATATGTTTGACGGTCAGCATTGTTGTGGGGTAACCTCTTACACATTTCTAATTTCTCTTCCCTCTGTCTGAGTTTCATTCTTTGAAGCGCACATCTCACGGCAGCACAGCGGAGGCGAACAGGGAGTCAGCGGGTTCACAGGACCAACCAAGGTCCATCCTGGATGGAAAGTTTTTAGAGAGCGAGACGAGCTGCCTCTCTTTCCCTCCCCTCCGGGGCCCCTAAGGCTAACGTGATCCCCCCATTTGTGCTCCTGTCATAAAGAATGCGCCCGCTAAACCACTTTCCCACCACTAAGAGGATTACTAAGGTAATGCTCCTGAATTAAGAGATGCTCTGCCACATCTAGAGATTGGGAAGCAGAATTTAATAACTTCTGTTGAAAGCTGGAGTGAGATTTTCCCAAATGGAGTGGGTCAAACTAAGTGCCTTACCCAAGACATATGGCTTGAAGATGCTTGCTAGCTACCTAGTCTTCTAGGCAGGTTTTGAATCAAACGAGAGGGAAACATCTAAATTGGTAGTGATTCCTGTCTTGGAATGTTCAGAATGCCTGGAATTCAGTTGTGCTCTTTGTCTCTGCTTACTCTGTTGTCCTGAGGGGGGGGGGGGCATAGACAGCCATGTGCTATCTCTGATACACATGGAGTCACCAGCCATTTCTTTTCACCTGGCAGTAAGGATGCTTTCCACAAGATTTCGCCCTTGTAAGCAACCAGCAAGAGTCACAAGTGCAGTAACCAGGACATGATCCCTCACTGGCTTCCCAACTGTGAACACCGCCAATTGTGTTTCCGCTGGAATGCACAACCAAACCGGGGTTAGTGCTGCCGCGAATTATCCCTGGGTGTCTCCGGTGTGAGGCAAGTGTTTTGCAGCTGCCTTTTTCTTCATTTTTTTTTTTTTTGGTCAGTTACTTTTACATTTTTTGTCAACATTTGAGCATTTTTCCACTTTTTATTTCTCTTTTCACGTGTTGGATTGCTTTGATTAAACCAAAACACTAGTGTTTTCAGACGATCCAGGAACGATCGAGGAGGAGTTTGCAGCAGCTTTATGATAGTAAACTTAAAACTAAAACGAAATAAGCAGTGGAGATGATTTTTAGTAAACTGAAACTAAATAAAAACTAAACTAAAACTAAACTGAAACTATATTGCCGTGTTAAAAACCAATAAAAACAAAAGGAAAAAGAAGACTCTCGTGACATTGAACCACAGAAAGTGAACGGATTTGACGTGAGATGGCGCTGTGTCATAATTGCTTCACATCGGACACTAAAGTGGCGCAAAGATTAAACATTAAACATCATGTCCATTCTCCATCCCTGTATTATTTATGTATATGTAACTGCATACTTCTGAGGCATTATACCTGGCCCCTAACAAAAACAAACTAAAACTCCTGTAAAATTAAATATAGAAAAACTAAACTAAAACTAACAAACATACTCTAAAAAAACTAACTAAAACTAAACTGAGATGAAATCCAAAGGTCAAAACTTTCTATTCTAATTCTAGCATTCTAGGTTAGCACTGACAGTTCTTCAGATGATGTAAACATTAATATAGGAATGTATAAAAGGGACTTTGAGTTTCTGATTTATGAAAAAAAATGAGTTTCTGGTTTTTGGTAGGATATTAAAAATATGAATGGCTGGCACCAGTTTTATTAAACTGTAGTTTCTGACAAGAGGTGATGATGGAAATGTTAGCACAGTGCACAATAAAGAAACGGGACTGGCATGGGAATCTGTCCGGCATGGGAATCTGTCATTTAAGGCAAATCTGTGGAAGCTCAAACTGTGCAGAGAATCCAGTGATGCTTGGTAGACCTTGTTAGTTTTCCCACTGTGTTGGGGAGGTCGTGTTTAGCTAAGGCGTGTTTACGTAGCGACCCTGATCCTGTCGCAGGCCTCACGTCCGATCAGGATCAACTCTGCCTCTGTGTGTGTGAGCGCCATGACAAGGTTAGAAAGATAACTCACTTCCTCTTTGGCGACTTGTTTGTTTTTCAGTCTGATGGCCACCAGCCTGCTTTGTGTCGACCGCATCAAATGGCGGTTGCATTCATGCACCCGATGCCCATCAAAAAGGGACACACACACACACACACACACACACACACACACAGGGCCGCCGACAGTGGGGGGAGGGTGACACACCGGGGGAGGGGGACACCGGGACAGTTGTCCCGGGCCCTGGGTCAAGGAAGGACCCAGAAGGGCCCTCTAAACGTTAAATAATTTGCTGGGGGGGCATTTGGAAATCATCTTGTCCTGAGCATGAGCAAGACACTAAAATGGTGGCCTTGCACACACACACCTACAAAACAAACAATGTAAGATGCAAATGCAAATGTCTTCTAATCTTAGTAAAATCACTTTTGAAAAGGACCAAAATGCTCCTAATTGTTGGCTCCACAGGAACAAAGGTAAGTCTTCATTTCCTTGGTGGCTCGTCATGAACCAAAACACCAATGTCTTCATCTCCGCTTAACTCTTCTCTCGTAGTGGAAATAACCCAGTTTCCCGATACACGTTTGACCCCTACAGATCTTCGCATTAACTCTTTGTTCACACCTAGAGCCAGTGGAGAAAAACCCAACAACCTTTGTTTTCCTTATAAAGCGAGGCCGATCATGAGATCTCCTCCTTCTTGGAAAAAAAAGAAGTTGTTTGTCTATATTGTAATAAAGATCCTCCTTAGAGGTTGACTGTTCCAAGAACACTCACAGTGGGGATGGGGTGAGTAAGGTTGAGGAGCAAGAAAATCCCCACTATAAAGTCAGAGAAAATGAAAAGTTAATTAGTATAGGCTGGGTGAAGAGGGGCAGCTGGTGTTAGCGATATGCTTCGGACGCAGGAGGGGGGCTCAGTGGGAGACTGGCACAGTTAAATATGATGCACTGAAAGGTATTTATATGGGAAGTGGCCGATGGATTTACATTAGAAAAAACATGGCTGCCAAGGAGGTCATTAACGTGTTGACGGCTGTCTGTATTTTATTTTTAAAATGTATTTTATGTACTTTTAAACTGTATGTATTGTATGTCTGATGTATTTTATTTCCTATTTCCTCCTTCCCTTGCCCTAGCTTTGTCACTTGTTAGGCCACCATTGTAAAAAGGAACCTGTTCTTAATGACTTACCTGTAAAAAAATAAAGGTGAAAAACAATTTACTTTGGGGTCAGGGTGATCAGGTACAATGATTTTAGGGGAATATTACTTCCAACAAGACAGACTGAAACTTCTAGGGCTAACATGTTCGCAATCAATTGCCTATTTACGCATCCAGCAGACACAGGGCAACAATAGCATTCACTTAGAGTCGTTCTTCTGGCCACTTGATGAATGTTTGTCCTAATATTTACTCTCCTTTTAGCTAAAGGTGTGTTCACCTCAGGGTGCAGCTATGCTGGGAATCACCAACAACTCCATGTAATGGAACCATTTAAAACAACAAAGGAGGAAGTAATCACGCCTTTACAGGTGACTAACAGCTGCTAATAGAAATATTGGGTATTTTAGTTGATTTAAAATGTTCTTGGGTATGAAATGTGCAGAGGTAGGTGTGCAATGGTTGTAAGGTGAAGAAAATAAACCACAGACCCAACCAGGAACCACAACAAACCAGTAACATCAAACAAGTTCAACCAGTCTGAGGTCTCAATGCAAATGTTGTCAACACGCCTTGGATCAATAGTTTGCTTTTTAAAAGAATAGTTTGACATTTTGGAAAAAATACTTGCATTCTTGCCGAGAGATAGATGAAAAGATGGATACAATGCACTCTCGTGTCTGTACGCTAGCTAAATATGAAGCCAGCACCAGCAGACAATTAGCTACTAAAGCCAGTCGTAGATAAGAGACAAAAATATCTTGACAACACGCAATGCATTAATAATTTGCTTTTTAAAAGAATAGTTTGACTTTTTGGAAGATTTGCTCACATTCTTGCCGAGAGAAAGATGAAGAGATTGATACAATGCACTCTCTTGTCTGTACGCTAGCTAAATATGAACAGAGCCAGCAGAAAATTAGCTACTAAAGCCAGTCGTACAGAAGAGAGGAAAATATCGCCATGCATCAATCATTTGCTTTTCATAGATGCTTTCATTTTCGCCGGGAAATAGTTGAAAAGATTACTACTACGCAATCTCCTGTCTGTACGCTAGCTTAATATGAAGCAAGAGCCAGCAGATGATTAACTTAGCATAAAGACTAGAAGCAGGGGGAAACAGCTAGCTAAAAACAATCTGCCTCCAAGCAACTCTAAAGCTCAATGATTAACATTTTCTTATTAGTTTAATCAGTACACAAAACATAAAAGTTGTGGTTTTACAGGGAGTTAGCTAGCTGTTTCCTGGTTCCAGTCTGTTATGCAAGGCTAAGCTAATCGTCTCCCATCTCTCACGCCGTATTCATTTAACAGACATTGTAGTGGCATCAATCTTCTAATAATTCTTGCCAAGGAAGTACATTTCCCAAAATGTCAAACTCTTCTTTCCCAATATGTCAAACTCTTTTGTCACGAGCACTCACAAATAACCTATTGTGTAGTCAGGGTTAGGTAACCTAAAAAATTGAACGTTGACCCATTTCTGTTATTGTATGAAAGCATAATTTCCATTTGCACTCAGCTCTCCAAGTATGAGGAACCATTGGTAATTACATATCATCTGTCTCCTCCTTTTCACTGCACAAACAAACTTAGACTTGTATTTTCAGATTGAATATTTTGGTGCAGACACACACCAGGGTTTAAACCTGACCATAAACTCCAAAGTTTAAATGACAAACATGGATCAGAACTTATGTCTTACTTATAAGGATATTTCCATAGAAGCAAAAGATGAAGCCTTCTCTTTTAATTTCTGTGATCATAATCTTTTAATTTCTCAGAACACCTCTGTGGTTAAGTAACAGGATGTGTCTTATTTGCCACAAATGAAACTAAAAAAGCCTGGATCTCATTCTACTTTTGGAGATTCTAGGAACCACAAGTAACTCTGGATTGGGGGAGCATAGTGTTCTATTGGGGTGATAGGGTATTATGAGCTATTTAAGATATGATGGTGCCTGACTACTAAGAGTTTTTCACCTTCTATTTACTTTTTTCCACCTTTGGACACACCCTTGTTGACTTTTCTGACCCCGCCCTCTCTCACCTGACTGACCATGCAGTGCTCCCTGGACCATATCATAGCAAATGTTATGCATGTGTGTGTGTGTGTGTGTGTGTGTGTGTGTGTGTGTGTGTGTGTGTGTGTGTGTGTGTGTGTGTGTGTGTGTGTGTGTGTGTGTGTATGGGGCAACAGGGCACCGGTGTTCAGCTCACATCCCCTCCCGCACCCCTTGCCCCTGCTCCAGTTTTCTGATCCGTCTGAGATCGGCTGGATCGATCTAAAGCCCCAAACAAAGGCTTGTACACAGAGAGAGCCCCACACAAACATACTCATGTGTGACTGAGGGCAGAGGAATGCACAGTGTGTGTGTGTGTGTGTGTGTGTGTGTGTGTGTGTGTGTGTGTGTGTGTGTGTGTGTGTGTGTGTGTGTGTGTGTGTGTGTAAAAGAGTGTGAGTGAGTGAGAGTGAGATTATGAGGAATAGTGAGAGAGTCAACAGAAGTGTCCTTTCACCCATGAATGTGTCGCCTTTTGTATTATTTATTTCTTGATGCCAAGTGTGTAGATATGTGTGTGTTTACGCGTGTGTGTTGTGTTTATCATTCCTTCTTCCCTTGCAGGTCAGGTGCCATGAGACAATAACACCTGCATTCATCTGCACACTGTTTTGGAGAGTTTGGGAATGCAATGAAATGCACGTGAGGCAATCTTCCATTTGGGCCAACACATTCTCACTCCCAACAAATGCTCTGGGTGGCCCTTTGCGTTAGTTTGTCAATGTGTAGGGTTTGGTTAGGTTTAGGCAACAGAACTACTTGGTTAGGTTTAGTTGAAGATTGTGGTTTGGGTTAGAATAAGTACTTTTGTTAACGTATGTATGTGATGTTAGTTAAGTATGTAATGTAAGCAAGTTAACTTACAGTACCGTAAGTTAAAATAAGTCAACAATGACTTTTGGTGTCACACGAGACATGGAACAGCGGTCCAACTGCACCAACTGAATGCCATGACTTTTGTTTTAACCAAAAAGCTTTTTATATTATTATTTTAGGTGACTGAAATCTTGCCTAATTGGAACAAACTATGTAATGCAATGACATGTGTGTACACCTTTAAAGAACACAGAGCTCTGTGCACAACACCAGAGGGCGACAATAAATACAAAACATTGTTTCTTCTCCAACAACAATAAAAACCAGACAATATGACACAGTGCATCTATGTAAGACTGTTTATATTCCCAAACGCCCCTCTTCATCGTGTAAAGCTGTAATTTGAACTGGTGTCGCAAGATCACAAAGCCAAAATTACATTTTGTAAAGCAGTTCAGGGTGTAAAGACAGAAGAATGATGTTCCATGATGCATTAGAAAAGAAAGCTCTCTTTGTTGTCAGCTGCTGACATTTCACCTCCAGCTAAGGCAGATTCATAACACGGATCTCGCACACTCAACTGCGTGTCATTTATTCTTAAATACGCATTAACTCTTCATTTGGAGTCATTCTTCACTTAATGACTGGACTAAGGTGAGACAGGTTGAATCATGCACCCTGCTGGAGTGTCTATGAGCTGAATCTGACCCCCGATTCTCTGCAAAAGGGCGGCACCAAGAAAATTTTAACGATACCCAGCCCTACTCGGGTCTGACCCGCGGCTCTTTGCTACATGTTGTCATCTCTCCCCCCTTTCCTGTCCAAAAAAGCACAAACATCTTAAAAAAAAGAGTAGTAGAAGTTAGTACAAGTAGTAGTAGTAATTATTTTCTTTTAATTCTAATTATTCAGCAGTGCAGTAGCAACAACAGTAGTATAGTAGTAGTAGTGGTGATAAGACAGGGTTGTAGTGATGTATTACTATCAGAATAAGGAGCAGTGGCAGTAAAATGTTGTAGTATTAGCAGCAGTTGCATCAGTAGGGAGTGTTATATTTATGTGATCTGAATCAAAGGTCAGACTGATGGTTAACTGACTTTACAGTTCATAATCATCCAAGACATCATACTAGACTGTAATCCATAGCTGGGGAAGATTACACTCCTTCACACTGACACACACACACACACACACACACACCTGACCGGTGAGGAGAACCAGCAGTGTTAAGGCGGATCAGGATGGCCTCTATCACATGAGAGCGTTTGTCTGTAATCTCCTTCCGACAGGGAGGTCCGCTTTGAAGCTCCACTCCCAAACTGATCTGGAGCGACAGACTTCCAGGAACTTTTGAGTCCACTTTACCTTCAAAAAGTCTCCAGAGGTTCGACAGCGAGGGATTGCTGACTTTATTCTGCTTTCCAAAAGAGAGCAATGTCCTCTAATAATTGATATATAGGCTATGGAAACAGATCTGTACGTCAATGTACAAGTGATTTAAAGAATACTTCTGCAGTAACAAAAGTCCCTTTGTGAAATGATTCATAGGGTTAAATCAAATCAAATTTAAAATCAATTGCAATGAACATGAAGGGGTATTTGAGTTCATCTGACAGACTACAGTCCACATTACTCCAGGGTTTATCCTTTGGTAGGGATGTAAGGATGCATCGCAAATCGGTTAAAAATCTATATAAATGTGTAAAGATGACAATAGGTTGAGATAAAATGTCTCCGTTTCAGTATTTATTGTTTATTCTTATTCATGTTTAATATGTTTCTTGGTTTGTATGTACACACCCAATCACCAAGGCAAATTCCACGTATAGTTCCACTACTGTGGCAATAAACTGCTTTCTAATCCTGATGATCACAGAATTATTTGGAACATTTTAATAGGGCCTGCTGTAGAACACTTTAATAGTACTAGTGTAGTATTTACTGTATATGGCATTCATGGATACCACCTATTGTAAAACTGTAGCCTAGAGGCTTGCTGTGGTTTTCCACGGGAAAGTCTCTCGGTCATTGCTCTGTTTGTACACAAACGCACGTCACTGCTGTGCGTAAAAAGTCTCCACCTTCTCAATCCAAACGACTCAGGCCACTCCCACATTCCCCCTGCCAGACTACTCCCCCCCCCCCCCCCCCCCCCCCCCCTCCTTCCGTGTAGGTCTAGGCTGATGCAATGCTCATCTTTATAAAAGGGTGAGTCCCTCCTTCACCAGATCAGGCTTTTCTCTCCGAGCCTACCGCATCCCTGGAAAATTGTTTTTTTTTATATATAAATTAGACGAAAATCAAATTTCTTTTGATTTTTTACTTTATTCAAAGTGTCTTTTGTGATGACTTCACTTCAAGTGTTTCAGCTCGTGTTTTGAATCAGATCTTGTCTAATAGGCCTATCCATTCATTTTTCAATTCATTCTCACTCAGCCTAAATACACTCAAGGATCCGTTTGAGTAAAAGAAGAAATCGTCCGGACATTTGCTGTTTCTTTTTTTCTTTTTGTACTTACTGAAAGGATTTTACAGGCATCCTGCCACATCTTTACAAGGTAAGAATGCCGGTGTTGTGTCTCATCATTTACCCTCTGTCTGTCAGAAAATATCCGGATGGAGGCGGCCAAGTGTTTTGGGAGATCATTCTAAGCTTTTAGGTGGTACACTTTTCGATTTTCTACTTAAATAATAACCCCAATATATGTCTTTTGTTTGTATTGTGAATATCATCTAATGAAAAGTAGATGCGTCGCCAGCTCTTTTGGGTTTATTAGTCAGTATTAAACCGACTTCCTGTCATAATAGCTGTGTGGATCTGTTTCCAAAAGAGCCAGACATGTCCTTTCTGAGAGGCCTGATGCGTTTATTTTCGTATCAGGTCAGCCCTAGTCCAAAAATAAATAAATAAAAAATTCATCAGTGTGACAGACGGTGATGCTGCAGTGCTGGACTCATGTCTGGAGGTGGCCCAGTGTTACCATTGCCACACAAGTAACATTGCAACACAAGCTGAGTGAACAGGAAATCATGTAAACCTGTCCCTGTATGTCATCAGCAAAGGCTCTAATCGTAAACCGAGGAGGAATTAGAGCGCGAGCCCTCTGCGCAAAATGGAGAGCCTTGTCCAGAAAGGGGACAACACGTGCCATTGTTTCCATCCGAGCCGGCCATGGGAATGATGTTATTAAATGGATCTGCATGGGGTTACGCCTTTTTGCGCTCTCTGTGTGGATCCACATGCGCACACTCAAGAGATACATATAACTATTAGCCTATTATTATTAAATTAGAATGTCAGACTTTAGAATATCCACGTTTTGTCTTATTGACACCCTTATTCTGCTTTAGAAATGTCTAAGGAGTGTGTCTGTGTGAGGATAAGACGCTGACACACCCTGTTTTCATTCCACTTTTCAAATGATTTCGGAGGAATATGAGCACAAACTCAGCGGCGCGTACTGCGGCTTTTTGTCATTCAGCGTCTCTACATCACATCGGGGCTGCTGAGGTGATGCCGGTCTGGTATTTTTCCACTGCCGGTGCGTCACCGGCCCCCCTCCCCTTCTCTCCCTCCTGCGCCCTCCCTTCCAAAGAAAAGTCACATGGTCTGAGATTCATGAGAAGAGCTGCGGCGCGCGTCTGCATGCTCACTATAATATTGATGATTCCAAAGGGAGCGTGAACGCGCACAGCTAGAAAAAAAAAGGCTGTGGTCTTTTTATGGCATGACGCAGGGAGCAGAAATGCGTAAATATATCTATATATATATCTATATATAGATATATATATATATATAGAGAGAGAGATATATATATATATATCATTTAATATATAATAATTAATCAAAATGGTCTCTTTTTTTCTTTTTCTACTCTGAAGCATGAAACAGCCCACTGAGATGAGCCATCTCAACATCTCTCCCGAAGAAGACACCAGCAGCTCCAACAGCAACGAGTACACCACATACCCAGACTGTCCTAGGAAGGTCCCACTGGGCGGGTGAGACTGGCTTTAAATATATGTCCATAACATACAAAATATATATACATATATATATAGATATATTTAAATTACCCCTTATTTTGAAGTAGTAACTGAACATCCTGTGTACACGCATTGTTTTCTCTAAATTCTCTTTTGTAGCCAATTCTCTGACATGGATGGAGAGAGTCAAAACTTCCTCCCCGAACACAACCTGGGCAAGAAGAAGTATGAGACTGAATATGTAAGATGATCCTTATACAATGATAATCTGATCCTTCAACACAGTTCATCTTCAATGATCACGCCAGTGTGTCCTCATTTCCTAACTGTGAGCCTGTTATTGTTTTCCCACAGCACCAGGGCAATGCTTCCTTTGGCATGTCCGTCTTCAACCTGGGCAACGCCATCATGGGCAGCGGCATCCTGGGTCTGTCCTACGCCATGGCCAACACTGGCATCGCCCTATTTGTGTAAGTTTCTATATATATTAATTAGGTTCTTTTCCCCAACAGCCTTTATCTTTTTGGTCTATAGTAAACTTGCAATTTATCGGCCATTTTTTTATCTGTTCTAAATGTACTTTAAAAGGGACATTTTTTAAGTTTCAAATGTTCAAGTGGTATTTGAGACTCAACGTACTCCGGTGTTAACTCAGTTCACGTGGACAGCACATGTAAATAACTTTAGTCTTGTGGAGAGAACCATCTGGAAGGGCTTTGAATCTTAACTTCAAAAGACCCTTTTCTTTAACCATTTCTGCTCAATAGCCATCAACAACGCTACTGCTGCACCGCTTCCTGTTTTCAAACTACGGAGCGGCACAAGGCACGTGCATTAATCCGGCGTCAAAACAACTAGGGTCCGTTAAAAGGAACTTTGCATTAACTCGTTATTATCGGGTTCATTTTGACAACCCTACTTTCTTCACGTTGAAACTGAGAGTAAAAGAAAAGGTGATCTGGTGGTAATGCCAAGGTAAATACAACTGCAAAGCACCGATAGGCATCAGAGAAAGGCAGAACTTCAGGTACCAAAACAGTCACAGGAGGATAAGGTTTAAAGTAAAAGGAAAACCACCACTCAACGCGTGCACGGTTTTGTTTCATAGTCTGGATCCAGCTGAGGCGAACAGGAGCAGGTGTGGTTTTGTCTGTTGCATCAAGGTTGCCGGTCATGATGTGTACTAAGTATCTGCTTGGCTTTTTCCCCCGCCAGCAGTGTGTGTGTGTGTGTGTGTGTGTGTGTGTGTGTGTGTGTGTGTGTGTGTGTGTGTGTGTGTGTGTGTGTGTGTGTGTGTGTGTGTGTGTGTGTGTGTGTGTGTGTGTGTGTGTGTGTGTGTGTGTGTGTGTGTGTGTGTGTGTGTGTGTGTGTGTGTGTGTGTGTGTGTGTGTGTGTGTGTGTGTGTGTGTGTGTGTGTGTGTGTGTGTGTTCAATCTGCAGCCGCTTGACCCTGAGCAGCAGATTACACCAGGGTAGAAAGTTTACAAATGCTCATTCGGGCAGTTTTTAAGTACTCACTATCATGTTTGCAGTAGATACAACTGAGAGTGTTATTTTCAGTGGGAAAAAAGGAGAAAGTTCTCTTCAAGGCAAATTATGTTTTTTTTATTAGAGCTCCCCCTATTGGTTATCCAGAGCATTTGAGATCAAAATGCCTACAGTGTCTATCACTTTTGCAGCATATGTGAATCACGTTAAGACGTTTCTACATCAGTTGTCGTTTTGTTTTAGTGTCTGCGTGTCTGTCTAAATACAGATATATGTACTCATAGCAGGTTACTAGCTTTCTTTGGGTGTCACTGAATGGCAGTATGTACGTTTCCAACACAGGGAGTGGCAGCAGAAGCAGCTTAGCCGAGCTAATCCGACTGCATTTGGGTCAGGGTTATGTAACGTACTCTCGCAGGAGATCATGAATGGGGCGCGTCATGGTACACTGTGAGCCAGCAGGTGACCAATCGGAGTCCTACATGGGCCAGAAGTTGGGGATTACAGAAACCCTGAATGGGAGATAGTGTGTCTGTTTGCATTTCGAAAAACACTGTCTGGTGCTTATCTCATCAGGATTTTGAGTTACGTAAGTAAACGGTTCCAGAACAAACCTATTCTCCATAAAAGGTCATCCAAAGCATATATTTGTTGAGTCCGATGATGTAAAGCGATAAAAAAAATGAAACATTTGGATGTCAAAGGCAGACAGACAGACAGTCGACAGGCAGGCGAGTGGCCAGCCAGAGGCTCAAAGCAGCTCAGTGCTTACATGCACAGAGGAAACGCTGCCCCTATCCACCCAGGTCCTCTAATGGCCTGGAGATTCATTTTCACCTGGACTATTAATATCCGGGAACATACGGTTGGCTCTGCAGCATCCCAAGAGTGTTAAGACGATGTCGTACAGGGAAACCTTTCGTCCTTTGTAACCCTGCTGATGCAGCAGGGACGGAGCCAGAAGTTGTAAACATTGGGGGATCATCCCGAAGTTAGGGCGGTCCAGGGGCATGCTCCCCCAGGAGAGATTTTTTTTTGCTCCCATTTACAGCAGCTATATGCGTTATATTTTGAGATAATAGAATCCTTACAAATCTGCACACGGTTTAAGAAAAACACGATAGTTGCCAAGGAAAAAAGACCTACATCCTTTTTGTGTTTAATTATTCTCCAACTGTCTTCCTCGTTCTGAAAGCAGAACACAACAATTGTTGAGGATGACTTATTGTCACTCCTGCCACCTAAAAAGAGGCAAACACTGTCTGTTATTATTTTTAAGTTACATAACATAGGGTAGGGAAGGAATTTGGCGTAAACAGCATTACTAATCTTGGAACCTATTTTTTTTGTTATACTATGCTGGAGTAGAGTTCACAGAATGAATGTTGACAATGACACATCTGCTACATTCGAATCAGTCCCATAATAAACTGGACTGCTCTAATTGTAAATCAAGGATTCCCAAAAGAACATTTACTCAATTATATTCGATTTCTTCAGGGAACAGCATAATAGTAGATTAGTAGTTAAGAAAACATTCTGGGCTGCAAGTTTACGTTTCGGAATCAGTGTCGGGAAGGAAACAATGTTATTGGAACATCTCTAGTTAAAATTCTCTCATTGTGGACATTCTTTCCAGATATATATAAACAAAATTTGAGATAATCATTCACTGGCCTCTCTTTGAGGTACTTTCTTGCAATGAATATCAGTATTTTAGTAGACATGCATGAAATTCCCTTATCCTGCTGGCAGATTCTTCCAAAAGACATAAGATTTGGGTCATGACGTGGGTACATTGGTGTAAGAAACATATTCTGCATGTGAAGGATATATTCTAACTAAATGTCAATGTGTTTGTTTACCGCAGCAACGATGACACATTTGTCATTGGATTAGTCTTTAAAATCACATGTTTAACACTAGTGTTCACTCTAGAGATTAGCATCTGTAACAGCGAAACATTTCAGCATATGTCAGGACCAGTTTGTCATTGATTTTGCCGGTTTTCCCTTGTAATTTCCGTCTCGGTTGCTAGTCAACATTGAGCTAAAGACCCCTCTCGTCTGTTTACAGGATTCTCCTCATGGCCGTCGCCATCTTCTCCTTGTATTCTGTCCACTTGCTGTTGAAGACGGCCAACGAAGGAGGTGCGTCTGTCAGATAGTCCTGCGTCCAGACTTCCCACTGGCTTCTTTATTATTATTAGTTAGTTAACTAGTTATTTTCGGAATGCTAAATCTTCCCGTCTTTGTGTATTTCTTCTTTAAAAGGTGCACTGGTGTACGAGCAGCTGGGTTACAAAGCCTTCGGGATGCCGGGGAAACTCGCCGCTTCCATCTCCATCACCATGCAGAACATCGGAGGTGAGAGACTGTGGCATTTTAACAGCAAACAATTATTACGTCATTGTCTAATCACAGTTATTTCTACGTAATCGCCGTTCCTTTGTTTAACATTAGCTAAGGTCCTAAGGGGTAGGACTCTTGATGGTAATTGTTGATTTTGTTTAGATATGCCAAAATTGCAATTATATAAGTGGTTATTGGTGTGTTTTTTTTGTTTTGTTTTTTTTATTGATGAGGATAAATGTTCTATTGTCAATTTTATGTTCATTTAAGAAAAAAATACAATGTTTTATAATAATAAAGAGACGTGGTTTACTTCATAGGGTTACACTTTACTTGAAGGTATCTACATAAGAGTGACATGACATTCAAAAGTTTAATATGTCTGAAAAGTAATACATATTACATATACACACACACACATATATATATATATATATATATATATATATATATATATATATATATATATATACATAATTTTTTATTTGACTAAAAGAGACAACTAATTGCAAAGTAAAATTTGGAATTGTTAGAGCAAAGAACTTTTTTTTGAGAAGTGTTATGTAACTATAAATTACTTTTCTTCATTTATCCACCCTGTGTTTATTCCACGAGCTACAACACTGTCCCTCTGTGTCTAAACTGACTGCATTGAGGGGAAAACCAGTGTGTGTTTTTGGAACGTAGAGCAGTTTTCTCAGTTCCCGTCATGGGACATGACTTGGCTCATTTCACATGGCAATATACTGACTGCAGTTTTTGTCTTCACAGCCATGTCAAGCTACCTCTACATCGTCAAATACGAGCTGCCCATCGTCATTGAATCCTTTATGGGAGTCAGCACTGGGTGAGTGACCAAATATTTGATTAGCTTCCAAACTCAGAAAACACATTTGATCACCCATTGCTCAATAGCGCTAGTAGTGGTCAAAAAGTCCAAAGGGGTTGCTTTAACTTTCAGCATTCTAATAGGACTAATCATTTCGGGCTGCACAGTAATCACTTACAGACGTTACTTTGGTTTTCATATTTCAAATTGATTCATTTTAGAAGCATAAAAATATGAAAACTTTGCTGCATCTAGAACAGAAAATACATGAATGAATTCAAATTTAGTTTGATATAAATTCAGGAGATTTTCTTTTATATTGGTAACAAATTTAGGTTTATGAGCCACTAATGGAGGTTCTGACCCTCCAACAACTCTCCAACTAGATTTCCAAGAAATCGGTGAGCGGATCAGCCTGCGGCCAAGGAACAGATGAATAGGTTTTGTTTTGCTGCTATAACTGTTAACCAAATGTCCATACACACATCCCAGAAGGGGCTGTTTGCGGGGTCAGGACTTTGAATAACTGGTGAAAGAACTGATGTGTTGGAAAGCTGTGTGTTCAAGCACAAAAACAACAACATTCCCCATCAGAACAAAGATTTTTAAATGAGGGGTTAGGGTTAGGGTTAGGGTTAACCCTATAGAGAGCAGGAACTCCTGGCTGAGGCACTCGAGGTGAAGTGTCACATCAAGCAAAATGGCTGCCGGTTGTTATTGAAGTGCTGAGGGGTGAGAGGGGGGTCCAGACATTTTAAAGGGGATGGACAGTGCTCAGTCGATCCTTCAAAGAGCCCTTTTAGAAGATGCAGCCGGTGCCGCATCGAGACGGAGCGCACCATGAGCTCACCGCGACCTCACTCCCAGTTTAAAAAATTGATGTTCAGAGCAAAATGCTCCTCAGTGCTGCTTTGTTCAATCTATTTCTGTGAGCGATGCAGTCATCCTGCGCAGGCCAGTTTCGTGGCAGCTGACATGCAGAAGTTGGAGAGCTTTGATCAGGCCTGAAGATGTAAAAGAGAATTCTGACAGAAAAGTGGATTTAATGTGAATGTTTTTCTGGACGAAATAGTGGTTTTTAGTGCTGATTAGTTTACTCGTGGTGCTGGTTACTCAGTGTCTTCAGCTTGGAAAAAGATGATCAAAGCTCCAGTATGTGTGTGTGTGTGTACATATATATATATATATATATATATATATATATATATATATATATATATATATATATATATATATATATATATATATATATATATATATATACACACTGCTAAACTTGAACTAAGCCTGAAACAAAAAGACAAAATCCACATGAAAAGATGACAAAAAATAAAAATGATTTTCTAAACTTGTCTACTGCCAACAATACCTTTAATAAACTTAAGTAAAATGTTACATACATACAAGGTTTCCGGCTTTTTGTTTCTATAAAAAGGTAAAATGATCCTTTGAAGCTTTGATGTTGTTCTGATGTTAAAATTAGATGAGGATGCATGGAAAGTATTTATGACTTCTCATTTGCGTAATGCAAATGAGAAGTCATAAATTCTTTAGAACTTGTAAACATTGCAACAACAAAAAAACTTAACAGGAATGAACAGAAAAATGTAAAAAAAAAAAAAAAAACTTGGTTGAGTGCCCCTTTCATATGACAGTAAATGACGTGAACAGTATCACTAACTTGTTCTTGTTCTGTCTTGTTGTGTTTCAGAGCGTGGTACACTAATGGTGACTACCTGGTGCTGCTGGTGACCCTTGTTATTATCCTGCCCCTGTCACTGCTCAGGAACTTGGGTAAGCAGTGTGTAAAATGTGTTCATGCATTGCAACATATGGCTGGTTAGGGGTCATGCAAGGAAAATAGAAGAAACATTCTGCAGTTTCAAAATAGAAAAAAAAACCATAAGCTCATATTTCCGTTTTTGTTTCCGCCCTTAGGTTACCTTGGTTACACCAGTGGTCTGTCCCTGCTTTGTATGGTGTTCTTTCTGATTGTGGTGAGTAAAACCCACCTGCTTCCTCATTCGGCACACACACGCACACACACACACACACACACACAAATATAAATAAATATTTATATATATATATATATATATATATATATATATATATATATATATATATATATATATATAAATTATATATATATATATATATATATATATATATATATATATATATATATAAATTATATATATATAATTATATATATATAAATTAACTTAAAGAGGTACTGCTTCCGTTATGTGTTATGATTATAACTGACCTCTGGCGATTGTGTGAAGTTACTTATCTCAGTTTCACTCCTCAAACAGTTCCAACTGTTTGGCTTTGTGGGGCAGTACAAGTGTTTGTGTATTTGTGCGTGAAAGTGTCACACACACACACATACATTTCCTGCATACTCCCTTGGGCACATGAGCCAGCCTGTTGTGCCAGATGAGTCTCAGTCAGAGAACTATGTTAATTTTTTCCATGGAATCTCTGGCCCCCCTCTGTTCCTACACAGTCCACGAGTAGGATTAACTTATCGGGAAATACAATAAGCCAGAGTCTTATAAACAATTGAACTTAATGAAATAAAATAGTGAAACTGAAGAGATATATTGATTTTCTTTGGTGTGGTTTCAGTGTGATTTTTGTTTCCCAAAATGAGCTAAATGCTGTTTTAAATACTTTTTAGCGAGAAACGATAGACACATTTAAAGATCTGCTGTATATTAGCCTAAAGCGCTAGCTGATTTAGCCTAAAATCGGATGTCTTGTCCTCCAGGTGATCATCAAGAAGTTCCAGATCCCGTGCCCTCTCCCTGTGGACGTCAGCGCTCTGAACGAAACATTAATTACAGTGCTGAACACCACCTTGTCCCACCTGAACACCACCGCCGTGGACTACAGCGAGGACGCTTGCACGCCAAAATACTTTGTCTTCAACTCCCAGGTAAAGCATTTGGAGGAATGAAATTTGTACTAAACCAAAAAGATCTCATGGAGTGCGTGAATGTTCAATTTGTTGTTTTTTCCCCCCCAGACTGTCTACGCCGTTCCCATCCTATCCTTCGCCTTTGTGTGCCACCCTGCCATCCTGCCCATGTACGAGGAGCTTAAAGAGTGAGTGCGCACTACTTTCATTGTATCACCAAACTACAAACCACAGCTGCTGTCTTATCATTTTCAGGAGTTTAACATTTACTCACATTTACATAAAAAAAACAACCTGGTGTCTAAATGAAACATCCCCTCCACTCTCGCCCAAACAGCCGTTCCCGCAGAAAGATGCAGGGCGTTGCCAATGTGTCCTTCCTGGCCATGTTCATCATGTACCTGCTGGCCGCCCTCTTTGGATATCTGACATTCAACGGTGAGTCTCTTTGACCGGGAAAAACCAATGGCATTTCATGTGTATATATGAATCTATACGCTTGCTGTATGGTGGAATAGTTTTTGGTATGTAGCTGATGATTTGGTATGTAGCTCCATAATCTACCTGACATTTAAACAATAAAAAATAAATAAATGAGAGAATTAATTTTATTTTCACAAAATGAAATGTAAGGAGAAGCATATATGGCATCAAAAACATGCCAAAAATTATTTCAGGAACAGATGTCTAGACAGCAACAAAGAGTAATCGTAATTGTACCAGCGTGGGTTTACTAGCAGTCATTAACCCAGTATAGTCAGAGCGGATCAATCCAAATTTAGGAGAAGCTCCCAGGTCCAAATTAAATAGTATCCACCCTGGCACAAAATACTTTGGACTCGAGGTCTGTTATGCAAGAGTGGGAATAAGCCACCTGACGCAGCTGACCAGTGTGGCACCATACATGTGTCTCTGTTTGCTATGGCAGGAACATATTGAACTTACAGACTGGTTGTACAAGAGCTTGATAAAAAAAAATACTTCCTCCACTGTCATGACAAGGCAAAACCTGATGTGTGGCGGTGCAGAGTTTAAGTCAGGGCAGGTAGAGATTAAGAAACCATCATGACGTTTGCTATAACCTGCTTGTCCGGTATTGTGAGCTTTATCACACTGAAACAAATGCACTGTTAGGAGTCATGGATAGAGCAAAATGTTTCACTTTTACTACTGAACACGCGTTTTAAGCCTAGTAAAATATTAACTTTCACACTCACATGAAGCCTTTTCATGCTTAAAGCAAAACTAAATATTCTTTTGTACCTTAAAATAATGTTTCAAAAATCGTTTCAGTGGTTCATCAACTCGTAACAAGGTGAACGGCACTTCTGCATTCGCTTTGCGGCTCTCTATCGGCTATAGCCGCACTATGCAAGTTTGCCAGATCGGGTAGCGGATCTGTAGTTCGAATGAGACATACAACAGCGGTAATGAACAATTCCGCTTCCAACCTGTAGGGGTTGAAAAAGTGCTGTGTTGTTGCTTTAAGTATTTAACGGTTTCTTTACATGTTCTCCAAAATATAACAAGAGTCTACAGCCATACTGTAACTACTTAGGTGTTTCGTCATTCCGATTTTTTTTTCTTCGTTTTCATAATAGACAGTTAAAAAGTTTCATGGATCCTTTTTGTGTTTGCTAACACTCCGGTTTTGGAAGCTTTACAGCCCTTTATTGCAAACTGTACTTGAATCAAGTTCTAAAAGGGTCTCTGCTGTCTTTCTACACAGTGAACGTGGAACCTGAGCTGCTGCACACCTACTCCAAAATCTACAAGGCTGATGTGGTCCTGCTGATCGTCCGTCTGGCTGTGCTGACCGCTGTCACCCTCACCGTCCCCGTGGTGCTCTTCCCTGTAAGTGTCAAAGAGATTGAGCTTGTCTTATTATTACTGTAGTGAATTTAGTGGGTCATGAGGATAACCTCTCTTTGTGTCTCTCTCTCTCTCTCTCTCTGCGTAGATTCGTACCTCCGTCAACCACCTCCTTTGCGCCTCTAAGGAATTCAGCTGGATCCGCCACACCATGATCACTGTTGTCCTGTTGGCCGGCACCAACGCCCTGGTCATCTTTGTCCCCACCATCAGGGACATTTTTGGCTTCATCGGTGAGTGTCTGCGTGTTTTAACATGTGTGATAATGCCATAAAAAAGCATCTCAATTACAAAACACAATTCAATTCAAATTTTATTTATAGCGTCATATAGAGCCCGACCGATATATCGGCGGGGCTGATATTATCGGCCGATAGTGTTGGCGTTGCATAGTTTGTCCACCAGAGGGCGCGCTACAACGGCCCTGTTGGCAACACTCATGTTTAACCCTTTAAGTTTCATATCTTAAGTTTGTATTTTTATACATTTTATTTATCAGAACTTTAATATATTTTTATGTTCCTCTGTTCTGACAATTAAACAAGTTTATTTTTAAACTGCATTATCATATTATTTTAGTGAAGACTCAAATGTCTTCAAATAACTAATGTTAGGGAAATCTGTTGTGTTGCGTTTGTTGTTTATATAATCGTCTGAAATATATCGGAATATCAGATTTTTAAATCACCAAATATTTTTATCGATATCGGCCTTAAAAATTGGCCAGGCTCTAGCATCATATCATAACAGAAGTTATCTCAGAACACTTTACAGATGGAGTAGGTCTACACCTCACTAATTTACAATGACCCAATAATTCCAACAATGTGACTTAAATGCCGAATTTCTTCCGTCACACAGGTGCCTCTGCTGCTGCCATGCTCATCTTCATCCTGCCCTCGGCTTTCTACATCAAACTGGTCAAGAAGGAGTCCATGAAGTCTGTGCAAAAGATTGGGGTAAGGAGTTAGTTAGTTCTTAGATCTATATGCATATAGAAGCTTTCTTTTTTGCTTCATTTTGAAGCAATGGTGCGAAATTTTAGATAATAGGCTTTTTTACTTTGCTTGTTTCTTGCTGAGAGTTAGATCAAACACTCGCAACGCTTCCATATTTGTCTGTTCAACGTGACACTGTAGCCAGCAGACTGTTAGTCTAGCTTAGCTAAGACTAGAAACGTGGGGAAACAGCTAGCCTGGCTTCGTCAGATGGTAACAAAATCTAGGGTTGGGCACCGAAACCCGGTTCCACTATGGAAGTAGGAATCGGACCGGATTAGAATGCAAATTTCGGTTCCACTTAATGTGTCTCTGCCGCTCCGAAACGGACGTATTGTAGTTGTGTTAGGGGACTTAGGTTTACTTATTATATATTTAAGTACTTTAAAACATTAATATATTGTTAAACTTAAATAATTTTCAATAAAAAAAAAATAAAAAAACTATAAAAGAGCCTTTCTTTGATGTAATTTTTCAGTTTTTCAAGAATCGGTTTAGGAATCGGAATAATTTTAAAAGTATCGGTTCGGCATCGGAATCGTAAAAATCCAAACAATACCCAACCCTAACCAAATCTGCCCAGTATCTAAAAGCTCACTCATTAACCACATTATATCTCTATTATATTTTGGCCATTTCTCATGTCTCATCTCTCAATATAAGCCATTTTATATTGAACTAAAGACGAGAATAATATAGATTTTTCTCTTTTTACTCTTGGCAAAAATGCAAATAAGCATATTTCCCAAATTGTCAAGCTCTTCCTTAATGTCACTCAGGATGAACATGTTAGCTAAATGCGTTTTCTATCTCCTCTCCAGGCCACCGCCTTCCTGCTGTGCGGTTTCGTGGTCATGATCGGCAGCATGAGCCTCATCATCCTGGACTGGATCCACAACGCCTCATCCAGCCCGGACGCACACGGCAACGGACACTAAAAGGTCCGCCTCTTGTGCTGTGGCCTGCCGAGGACAGAGAAGGCTTTCAGCGCTGGACTGCTACAGCCACGCAAACCAACAAAGATCAACACCTATTGTAAAAGAAAAGAAAAAAACCACAAGAACTCACTTAATGCTCGGCTTTGACTTCCTGAGCGACGAACCATGCCATTCCAAGAGAATGTATCGAACTTTGTACAGTATGCTGTTCTAGGCCACAACAATGGTGTTTTACTCGTTTTCTCTTTTTATTGTAACTTTTTTTCATTGTCGTTTCATGCTCGTTTTTATTTTGTGATGTTCTTTTGTAGTTATGGTACAGCTGAAAACAAATATTTGAAGGTGCCTCAAATCAGAGATGACAGCCGAGAGTTCAAAGTGCAGCTCACACTCAGGTGCGGTGTCATGTGTGGCTGTGACCTCAGAGCTCTGCAACAACTAATCCTGCTGAGAAATGTATGTGAATCTTCCCGAAGACTGACAAGAGACAACCGACTTGAAAGTTCATCCTCCTCAAAGACAATTAAGTTCCTTCCAACATGTGTTGTTTTTGTTGTTGTTGTTTTTTCCATTTTTCCTTTGCCAAAATTGTATTTGTAAAGCATCTCAGTATATATCGAAAAGCACTTACTGTTCAGCACAATTGTGGAGAAGAAAAAAAAACAAGGCGTCAGTTTCCACAGGCGAGGCCTACTACACCGCCTTTTCAGTATTCGTACCTAAGGCTTTGTGACCTTGCTTATAGTGTCAGCTTTCCTTGTAAAACCCAATATAAGTCAACAGAACCTGCCTTTTCAAACCCTAACACTGGGAGCTGCAGAATAGCTCACAAAAGGACGCTCACAAAACTGTATTTACTCTTTATAACCTGCTGAAGATCTTTTTCGAACGGTGTGTGCAGCGATGACACTACTGCTTTGAGAACAGTCTCCAGTTCAAACTTAAAATGTTTTTCTTTATGGGAGAATACTTTGAATTTGACCACATGCAGTGGTTCTAATATACCTGTTAAACTTGCAAAAAAAAACAACCTAAAACGGTCGCGCAGTTTTCTGCTTTCAAAATGTTTCACTATGAAGAACTTGACAGCTCGATGCGGACTTGTTTCCCCATCGAGTCGTAAACCTGTCATCTGACAGTGCACTGTGCTTCCAACACTAACTTAACACGTCACCATACTGTTATTGTCCAACATCTATTTATGGAAGACCGTTAAATCAATGTAATTTAATCTATTTTACTATATTTATATAATATTGTATGTATATATATGTATATATCTATTGAGTTCAACTGTATATACCCTTTGTTTTGTTTGAACTTTCTTTTTCTTTTCTTTTTTTACAATAATGCATTGGAGCTGTAAAACAAAAGCGGACACCCCCCCCCCCCCTTCCAATTGACTCCAATACACTGGAGCTTGAACTGTTCATCTCTGAATTATTCTACTGTGTTGATTCTGTGAAAACTGTTACATGTTGAAGCCACTGATACAGCGGCATCAGTCCTGTTTACTTTTTGACCCCAGAATATGAACCCAGATCAGCAACATGTTCTTTACGCACATCTTGGTTGGAGAGTACATTAGCCATCTCTTGACTTCAGGAGCAAAGAGGGCTTTTCCCACCAGTGTTACTCTTGTTTCAATGAAACACTATGTATATCCTGTAAATAATGTCCAATTAAAATCAAAGATAATCTATAACCTGTTGGTGTTCTTTGTGTCCTGTGTCGGCTTCTTTTTGTAAAAGAGTTTGTGAATGTGGTTTAGGAGGACAAGGAGTTACGACTGACAGACCTTCAAATGTCCGGTCAGATTGTTGTCAGAATGCTGGTCAGCCACCACAGAGGCCACTAAGGGGCGTCATTAATGACAAACAACACAAATTATGTTTTAAAAAAAATATGACTTTGATGAAGTATAGTTTTTGAAAGAAAATGCATATTCATTGCTGTCTCAATCTAATGTATAGTTTCTTTCGAAACACATATAACAAATAATTTATGTAAAAAGCTGCAATGACCTATAAACTTATGTATTAGTGTTAAAACATATCAGTTAAATATAAGCTCTGATAAAGCGTTACAGCACACAGAGGAACTGTAGAGAAAACCTCTGTCTGTGCTTTCTGTCAGCTTTCCACAAACCTGTGATTAATGTCCTTCTAAAATCAAACAAACTATAACATGGCGTTGGTGTATTTTTTATTTTTTTTGCTCTACGTCAGCTTCTTTTTGTCTGAGCAGAGTTTGTAAATGTGGTTTATGAGGACAAGGAGTCAAAAACTTATCTGGAAGTCAATCAGTGGATTTATACCAAGTGCTCCATCATGCAATTACAGCCCCCCCCCCCCCCCCCCCCCCACACACAAACATCTACCAATAAGAATGATAAATATGTAATTTGTTCAGCCCTTACAAGTGCAACAAACTAACAGAAGAATCAGGAAGATGTCAATCAATCAGTCTAAACCTTGTACAGTCTATGATCTAAACACGGTCCTTGGAAGAGGTCCAATCAGCCAGATTAACTCAAAACACCTGTGTGGGTTTGAAATGTCTCATGAAGTGTATTGGATATATATGGATTGTATTGCACCCTGTATTAAACTTCAACATTGATGTTTCATCCTATTAGTTAAATATACTAAAGACAAACTCTGAATGCTTAAGAAAACCTATATCTATTTTTTTCCATTTATTTCTTAGGAAGTAATGACTTAAATATAAGTCAAGTCTAATAACTTGTAAGTGTATGAAACAAATATTTACTCTGGGCCTTCCACAATAACAGAAAGTCCCTGTCACAAGTGAAGGTTTATAATTATTCTCCAAGTGCAGACTAACAGGGATCTCATCGAGCACGACTTCAGTGTTAAATTATTATGAATTTTCTCCTGGGATTACCATCAATTTCTCTCGACACCGGTGCTCTCTAGTGGTCAACAGAGGACACTCCACAGCTGCAGCACAAGTTCATTTAACCTTTTTATCCCACACTGATTAAATATTTATAGAAGTCTGATAAAAGAGTAGGAGGATTTAAATATGTGTACTATAAGATTTGCCAGAGCAAAATGCACACTGCCCAACTTTTCAGCTCATGTACAACTTATTACATTCAAGCCTGTAATTGAGCTCAAAAGATAATTACTGACCATGGAAACATTAGACAAATGTTTCTCCTCACTTTTTTAACAGCATACCTGTTATCCCTGTCAATTTGGCTTTATTTAATATTTTTTTAACCACTGCTTTTTTTTAGTGATTCAACCATGTTTATTTACTCCAGTGATCTTAAAGGCCATGCACAAACATATAAACCTACACAGCTGATTTGATTTTACTTGACAGGCTGATTTGACCTCTTTTCAGGGTTGGGTTGATTGAAAGCAGTAGTCGCTGACATTACGAGCATTGTAGTGTCACATCTTTTCCGACTGCCCTTTAACTAAGATGATGGCTAGCAAAAATTGCACTTACAGGTTGCACTTATATGTGGCCCTTTGTAGTAAGCTTATTTGAAGCTAATGTAGTTGTTATTGATTTTTGCTGTTCGAAGTTCATACATTCATGATCAATGTAATTTAATCTAATATATATATTAGGGCTGTCAAAATGTCGTTGTTTTTGTCGTTCAACAGCAATTTACTAGTGAAATAAGTTATTGTTATTGTTATAGATTATTATTAAATCATTTAATTTTGACCATATGGCCTTAGTAATAAACAAGCCGTTCTTTAATGTCACCAACTGTTGTTTAGTACCCTTCTTTTTTCTTTTCTTATTTTACGTTCTTAAAAAGTATCGGGTCAGGCACCGTTAATTATGTATGCGATTAATTTCGATTAATTAATCACAGAGTATGTAATTAATTAGATTACATTTTTGAATCGATTGACAGCCCTAATATATATATATATATATATATATATATATATATATATAATTTTCTTTATTTAAAAACTGTATGACCCATGAACATATACATTAGTGTTAAAACAAATCAGTTTAATATACAGCTTTCCTTTTTGGCCTCTGACCACAAACCTGTGATTAATGTCCTACTAAAATCCAACATAAACTACAACATGGCCTTGGTGTTCATTGTGTCCTGTGTCAAATTATTTTTGTCTGAGCAGAGTTTGTGAATGTGATATAAGAGGAAAAGGAGTTACATCTGATGGCCCTTCAAATGTCCAGCCAGATTGTTGAGCTCTTCAAGATATGATGGTGCTTGTCCATTTAGAGCTTTGTAGGTCAGGAGAAGAATTTTAAATTCAATCCTGGATTTTACAGGAAGCCAATGCAGAGAAGCTAATACAGGAGAAATATGATCTCTTTTCTTAATTCTTGTCAGAACACGAGCTGCAGCATTCTGGATCAGCTGGAGAGTCTTAAGGGACTTGAGCAACCTGATAGTAAGGAATTACAATAGTCATGCATGGACTAGTTTTTCAGCATCATTTTGAGACAGGATGTGCCTAATTTTGGCAATGTTACAAAGGTGAAGAAAAGCTGTTCTTGAGGTTTGTTTTAAGTGGGCATTAAAGGATATATCCTGATCAAAAATAACTCATAGACTTCTGACAGTAGTGTTGGAGGCCAGGGCAATACCATCCAGAGTAGCTATATCTTTAGATAATGAGCTTCGAAGGTGTTTAGTGCCCAGCACAATAACCTCGGTTTTGTCTGAGTTTAACATCAGAAAATTGTAGGTCATCCATGATTTTATATCTTTAATGCATGCTTGAAGTTTAGCTAACTGACTGGTTTCGTCTGGCTTGATTGATAAGTATAATTGGGTGTCATCCGAGTAACAGTGAAAGTTAATTGAGTGTTTCCTAATAATATTGCCAAGAGGAAGCCTATATAAGGTGAATAGAATTGGTCAAAGCACTGAGCCTTGTGGAATGCCATGGCTAACTTTAGCATGCCTGGAGGATTCATCATTAACATTAACAAATTGAGATCGAGATAGAGCAATTGTTTTTGTAGCACTGTCTACAAAGTTATCAGTTTGGGAGGGACTAAAGTTAACATAAGAGTCCTCTGTTATATTAAGGCACGGCAGTGAATTAAATGCTGTAGGAATATCTTCATTAAATTTAGTTATAGCACTGTCAGATAGGCATCTAGTGTAGAAGCTTTTATCTAATTTCGTATAGTCGGGTATTAAGATTTCAAAAGTTATTAAAGAATGGTCTGATAATAAAGTATTCTGTGGAAATACTATTAAATCTTCAATTTCGATACCATATGCCAGCACAAGGTCAAGGGTGTTAAAACAGTGAGTGGCCTTATGCACACTCTGACTGAAACTAATTGAATCTAGTAGTGAGCTGAAAGTAATACTAAGGCTGTCATTGTCAATGTCCACATGGATATTAACATAACCTACAATAAGTACTTTGTCTGATTTCAGGACTACACATGATAAAAACTCAACTTCAGATAAAAATTCAGAATACGGACCTGGAGCTCGGTAAACAACAACAAATATAATTGGCTGTAATGTTTTCCATGTTGGATGTAGAAGATTAAGAACATGGCTTTCAAACAAGTTATAATTTAGTTTAGGATTAATGAACAGGCTTGAACCAAAGATGGCTGAAACTCCCCCCTCTTTGATGAGAGCCTCGAGGAATTTGAGTATTAATATGACTGGGAGGAGTGGATTAATTTAGACTAACATACACTTCATGGCCCAGCCAGGTTTCGGTAAGACAGAATAGATCAATTTGATTATCTGATATCAAATCGTTTACTAGTACTGCTTTAGAAGACAGATATCTAATACTTAATAGTCCACATCTAATTTTCCTATTCTGTTCTATCATTGCAGTGGGAGTTTTAATTCCAACTAGAAAATGCATTTCCTGCAGAAAATGCATAGGAATGCTGAATAGCTGAATTACTAAAGCTAAACTGGATGAATAGCTTAAATATGTAAGAAAAAAGTTTAAATCATTTTAATAAGTATGAATTTCCTTAAAAAGTTAAAAGCTTGCTAAACTGAACTGCTGGCTTTAAAAGTTGAATAATGACAAAAGATGTAGAACATTCTGAGGTCTGAGTATATTTTCTAACTGAACTCACAAATGCAGAAATATGAAACAAATTGTATGAAAAATCTTAAAGCTCAAATGCATTGCACTGCACTGCTGAAAAATCGGGAAAATTGTCAGAGTTGGAAGTGAAACTGCATTACCTAAGTGAAGAGCTAAAATATATTGTTAGAAAAGCTTGAAGCTGAACTGTAATACTGTCAAAGATGAAAGTTGAAATAAATTGTCTGAAAAGGCTGAAAGAAGAAATACTTTGTATTATTATCAGACATATACACTGCATAGATCGAAAAAGCATCAATCTAACGGAGATGAGAAGTGAAATATATTGCATGTGTGTCTGTGTGAGTGTGGGTCTGTGTGTGTGTCGGTGTGTGTGTGTGTGTGTGAGATGTTCTGTTATGTTCATATTAAACTGTCTGTAGTTAAGTCTGTCAGGGGTACTAATGCCATTGTTACCATGTTTTTAAACACAGTATGGAATGCTTTGATGTATGTATTGAGATTCCTTTGATGTTTAGTTATGATCAGTTAACGACCGTGTCACCTGTGCCACACTGGAGCTATTCAAAGACACTGAGAGCAAGCTCTCAAATAAAGGCTCAGACTGCGAAAACAATAAGTGTTATCAGTCAAATGACGTCATCTTGAGCACCACAAGGCCTTTGTGAACGCATCAATATAAAATTTATATGGATAAACTTAAAAATGTAGGCATATCAGCAATTTAAAAAAGTGGTTCGCTCTGCATTTCGCTTGGAAATGTGGAGAATGTTAAACAGGGCAGCGAATGGAGGAAGGTGTGGAACTCTTGTCATTTGGAAGCTCAACAAGCCAAAAGTAAAAGGTGTATCACAAAACTGCCTGAACACATTGCCTGAAACTAGACAAAAAATACCTACGTTTTGATGTATAAATTGTGTATGACAAGTAGATATTGTGGGCATGAGAGCAATTTATAGAGAAGGGACAAAGATAATTTTTTCAAGGCTCTGTGCTCTGGCTATGACATCATCCATTCTAGCTCGCTAACATTTTAAAGTTTGTTTGGTGTCTGTAGGTGGAAGTATGAAGGAGCTGAACATTTTGGGAGCGGAAGATTTTAAGGATTTGAAGCATGCTCTCATTGGCTTCAATGTTAAAAAAGTGTTAAAAAACTTACTATTTTAAAAAATATAAATAGTAGAAAAAAAGTTGAAGTCTCATCATTAGCTGAACATTTTAAAAGTTGAATGGTTTTAATAGCTGAGCGTATGCAGAAGTTACGGAGAGCCAAAAAACGTACGGAATAATAAAAATGGCCGAACAGAATAACAATAGTTGGAATGTTGCTCAATCAGCATTCCCACTAATTAGGTTCTTAAGTATAGCCCCTCTTTTGTTTACCTTTGATTTAACTGATCTGAGTCGGGGGAAAGACACTGTGGTTATAGGATTATGAGTGGGTGACTGCTCCAACGGAAGCACAGAGAAGCGCGTAGCAGTGCACTTCTGATTTCAACCTTGGGTTGTCATGGTTAACAAAGCATTAGGGCTGTACACAGAAGTACTGTAAAGAAAATCTCTACCTGTGCTTACTGTCAGCTTTCCTTTTTGGCCTCTGAACACAAACCTATGATTAATGTCCTACTAAAATCAAAAAAACTATAACATGGCATTGGTGTTTTTTTGTTCTGTGTCAGCTTCTTTTTGTCTGAGCAGAGTTTGTAAATGTGGTTTATGAGGACAAGGAATCAAACACTGATCTGGAAGTCAATCAGTGGATTTATACCAGGTGCTCCATCATGCAATTACACACACACACACACACACACACACACACACACACACACACACACACACACACACACACACACACACACACACACACACACACACACACACACACACAAAGGTGAGTTCAGTTATTCTGGCTGATTATACCTGTGCTCATGTTGAAGATGGGGGCCAGAGATTTGATGGGAATTTTTAGATCACAAATTTTCATCTACCAATATGAATGATAAATGTATAATATGTCCAGGCCTTACAGGTGCAACAAACTAACAGAAGAATCAGGAAGATGTCAATCAATCAGTCTAAACCTTGTACAGTCTATGATCTAAACACACTCACACGGTCCTGGGAAGAGATCCAATCAGCCAGATTAACTCAAAACACCTGTGTGGGTTTGAAATGTCTCATGAAGTGGTTTTCTGAATTAAAGTCCACCTCAGCAAGGCCACTAGAGAGCCTTAGTAATAACAAACAAGAAAAGTAAAAAAATCTGTCCTTTTTCTTCACGTGCTGTTTTCATGTAGCTTACAATTTCCCCCTAAAGACATATTCTGACAATGTTACACCTTTAAAATGGATTGTATGCACCCTGTATTAAACATCAACATTGATGTTTCATCCTATTAGTTAAATATACTAAATACAAACTCGGAATGCTTAAGAAAACCTATATATATGTTTTCCATTTATTTATTAGGAAGTAATAACTTAAATATAAGTCAAGTCAAATAACTTGTAAGTGTATGAAACAAATATTTACTCTGGTCCTTCCACAATAACAAAGTCCCTGTCACAATTGTAGGTTTATAATTATTCTCCAACTGCAGACTAACAGGGATCTCATTGAGCACGACTTCAGTGTTAAATTATGAATTTTCTCCTGGGATTACCATCAATTTCTCTCGACACCGGTGCTCTCTAGTGGTCAACAGAGGACACTCCACAGCTGCAGCACAAGTTCATTCAACCTTTTTATCCCACACTGATTAAATATTTATAGAAGTCTGATAAATGAGGAGGGAGATTCAAATAAGTGTACTATAAGATTTGCCAGAGCAAAATGCACAATGCCCAACTTTTCAGCTCATGTACAGCTCATTACATTCAAGCCTGTAATTGAACTCAAAAGATAGTTACTGACCATGGAAACAGTAGACAAATGTTTCTCCTCACTTTTTTTAACAGTATCCCTGTCAATTTGGCTTTATTTAGTATTTTTCTGCTACCTCCTTAACCATTGCTTTTTCAGTGATTCAACCATGTTTATTTACTCTAGTGATCTAAAAGGGCATGCACAAACATGTAAACCTACACAGCTGATTTGATTTCACTTGACAGGTTGATTTGACCTCTTTTCAGGGCTGTGGGCAAACGTGGTTGATTGACATCTCTCCAGTTAGCTTCGTTAGGCAGGACAGCACACCTTTGTCTTTTTTCACATAGTAGGAAATGCACAGGTTTTACGAATAACATTAACAACGGCTCTGTTACGTTCGAGTGTCCCAGTGAGCCGTGACAGAAAAGCCAGGACGCTGAAACAGGAGTAGCTAAATGGAACTCAACCATCATTCATTTAATTATTTACACCTGTGCTTCTCCTATTCTTATTCATTTACATATCTGGAGACAGGACATACACCCTAGCAAATATTTACCCACTGTCAACCTTTGGTCTCATTAGCCAGATTAATTGATTGCAGCTGTGTGCACTGTCCTGTCAGGGCACCATACAACACGTTTCTCAAAAGGTGCAGTAGGTAAAACCTTATAAAACTAACTTTCTGTCATATTTGCTGAAACTGACCCTATGTTCCAGTAGAACTACATGAAGCAGGCAATTAACAAAAAAAATCCAGCTCCTCTGGCACCACCTACAGCCTGTAGCGTGATTTGCAAAAATCCACAGCTCCCTGTTCAGATGCACTAATCAGGGCCAGGGGAGGGGGGGGGGTCTTACTGCA